>PVJD01004147.1:0-144060 GCA_004026545.1 Mormoops blainvillei | reverse complement strand
CCGGGAGTGGGTGGGAGGAAGCGAAGTGGAGGGGGTGGGGGGCGGGGGAGGAAGGGAAAGAGCGCGGGGGGCGGGGAGGGGCAGCGCCGGGGTGGTGCGCGGAGAGGCGAGGCGCGGGTGTGAGCGAGAGCAGTGGCCGCCGTGCCGGTCGCTTCTGTGCCGCTGTCTGCTGCGCCTTCTCCGCCCTCGGCGCCGGCCGTCGCCTGCGGAACCCCGAGGAGCCCCCTACCGAGCCGAGGAATCAGGACCGAGGAGTCGGCGCTGAGAGAGGAGGAGCCGGGTCCGAGCGGCCGAGCCCAAGGCCCCCGGGGGTGGAGGTGGGGGGCTGAGGCCCCCAAGGGGGCCCCGCCGCGATGGGCAACCTGGAGAGCGCCGAGGGGGGTCCGGGTGAACCGCCCTCTGTCTCGCTGCTGCCGCCGCCCGGCAAGATGCCGATGCCTGAGCCCTGTGAGCTGGAAGAGAGATTCGCTCTGGTGCTGGTGAGAGCCGAGCCCAGTCCCTTCCCCCTCCTACCACTTCCCACCCAGGTCCCAGAGCCCGGGGTGGGATTTGGCCGCCGTTCCCCCTCCGGCCCACCCCTTCAGTCGGGGGGTACGACAGCCCCCGGCCTCCAGTGCCTTTCTGGAACCTCTGAACAGCCGCCGGCCGGCCCGACAGCCCAGTCAGGGACCTCCCGACTGATGCTTCAACCGCTAGACACTTAGGAGGTGGGGGTCCCCAGCTTGGGACTGTCCCAGGATCCAGACTTCTTTCTTTTCCCCACCCTTCTGCTGCTCTTCTCACTTCTCCCCACTCCCCCAACAGTCTCCCCAGGTCCCTCGAATTCTCACTCCTAAGCCTCTGGCTGGTGCGGGGAAATTCAGAAGCTTGGGGCCGGCCCACTCTTCAGCCTAAGTCAGGGCTGTCTGACTCGGGAGACCGCCTCTCGTGTTAACATGGACGCTTTCCAGGGAGTGGGTCCCACTCCCAGCCCGGACCAGATGTTTGGGGGAGGTTAGGGGGAATGGGGAGGGGGCTGGCAGCTCTTGAAGGAGGTGGAATAAAGAGTGATGCCATTCTACTTATTTTCAGAATGGCCTGCAGGCATCCTGCAAAGTTGTGGATTTACCTAAAACGGCTGAACATGTGGATAAACCATTTCGCTAGTGTATTTTTCCAATTGAAACAATACACAAATCATCCCCTCCCCTCCTTTTTATGTTAAGCCCTAGTGGCTGACTTGTGTTCTTTGCCTGTGTTTCTTTTTAGTCTTTCTATAGGTTCCCAAATGATCTGTATAGATGAGATTTTAGAGCTGACTTTGGGATTCTCCTCTGGTATGGGAATTGGACATTGATGCTGGTGACTTTGTGGATAGAGAGGATCTGAGCTGGTCTCACTGGAATGGAGCCAGAAATATGTTGGAGCTAAAAATGAAGCTTTGGATAGAGAAAGTGAACTAGGCGATGGCATATCTGCTAACAGAGGTAAAAGACTTGTGGAGATAGTTCACAGTTCCTCAGAGAACTAAGAGTCAGTGTTAATGCTGCTGTTATTGTTGGTATGGCCTGAAGTGCTGACTTTACCTTTGCCCATGAGGAGAGGGATAAGTTGTGTACTTAGCAGCCTTATTGGATTCCATCTGCCTTGGAATAGGGAGATTAGATCTGCTGGCATCAGTGAAGCTGTCTGAAGATCCTGGTCTCTCTGATGGTGGAGAGCCTGACATCGGCCCACTGGCACCGCAGCCAGATCAGAGAGCATCCACGGGGAAGCAGTATTGTTGGCACTTCCCTGAGCCTCTCTGCCCCCCAGCTTTGCAAAGGGCCAAAGGGATCTGGACCACACATCCTGTGGCTCTCTGCATTTCCCCTAAGCTCCTCAGGGATGGGTGAGTCAGTGATTACTAACGTTCTGTGGCCATCTCAGGCTGAGGAGGAGAGCCTGGGACTTGGTGCCCTTGAGAACAAGAGCTCAACTGTTGGGAAAAAGAGTGGGAGGGAATCTGCACTCTAGTGGGGGTGGGAAAACCCCCAGTGAGCTGGCATCAGGTAGCCTCAGGAATTGGAGAGAAAGGGAGAAAGAGGTGGACTGGGTTGGGGGCTGCCCTAGGTAGGGGCTGCCAGGCCATTTGTTGTGAGAGCCCAGAACCAGAGTCAATCATGTCTGCATTGGAGCACAGTTGATAAATTCATTTCATTGGCAAATCGATGGCTTAATATCTACAAAATGCACATGATGTCCCGATTACTAACCAGAGCACCCAGAGAGCCCAGGTTAAGCAGAGGACTGGACCACCCACTTGCAAGCCTTCCTTTCTGTATAAAGTTTAGATGTGTTTCCTTGTGGCTTTTGTTTTGGTCTTGTTTCTGTGTGCCTGAGCTGCTGCTGATGGGGGGTTGGAACAGGGCAGGCCAGGGCTAGTTAGCTGTCTTAAGAGAGAAGTGGGTTTTACCTCACTTTTTCAACACAGGGAAATCATGCTTTCTTGCAGGTTTGAGTTCTGTGGGAGCTCTTAAAGACCTCTTTTCCCCTGACACTGAAACATGTCCTATATAATATCCTTTGGGAACAATACTGGCTGTTTGATGTTTGACCCTGGAATAGGCTCAGGTGTATTTCTTGAAAAGTCAGGAGAAACAAAGTATTGCAGAAAAAGCCAGGGGTCTATCTTAGCAATTGTCTTAACTAGTCTGAGCCTCATCTGTAATTTTATACTTACTTATTTGTAAATTGGAGCTAATAATACCCATCCTGATGGGATTATGAGAAATGAGCTGTGCAAGGTACCTAGCAGGTACTCGATATAGCTTAGCTTAGTTTTTCTTGATTGTGTGAAAGTGTCAGACTAGCTGCTCCTTTTTCACCCTTTCCTTTCTCAGGTTGTCAGTTTCATTCTCATTTTCCTTCAGAAAAAGCCAGTATTTGGGGGGTTTGTCGAGTGACATACTGGTGTCCTGGTTAATCATCTGGACTTTCAAGTCAAAGTGAGTTGCAATGCTGGTTCTTCAGCCTTTAGTTAAAAAAGCGTTTGACCTCAAGCAAGTCACTTAATCTGAGTCCCAGCTTCCTCTTATAAATAGAGATAATAATAGTATATTCCACATGAGACTGTTGTGTGGATTTAATGAAACTGAAAGTCAAGTACTTAGCAGAGTCTTCATCTACTACATGCTCAGTAAATAACAACTTTAAGATATGTAGCTCTTAGCAGTGACTCAGATCTGAGACCACTTGTACTTCCAAAATGGGGTTTAAGTTTAGAAATCTGATGAAGCCAGTCTCAGGATATGTCTGCTGGTATCAGAAGGAGGGCTTCCCCAGTCCCAGTGTATCTATGGAAACCCCCCTGAAAAGCACCCTGGTTGGGGAAGTTGTATCATTGCTGAGTCAAGACCACAGGCATATTCCCATCTTTCTGATGCATACACATGATCTGACCCGTCAGCTGAGGTTGGTGAGCTCGAGGCCCGAGGCCATGAGGTGATTTGTTCAAGACATTGATCCCAAGAGTCCTAACCCAGCCCAGTGCCCTAATCTAGGGCTTCCCTACTGCTCTGTTAAGGTGCTGATCCCCTCATCCCTGGGGATAGCTGAGGTCCCTGATTGGTCCCCACTGGCTTCCATCATACTCTATGTACTGTACAAATAGTATTTTCTAGGTGTGCCCTGATACGAAAAAGGTTGCAAGGCTGCTGTTATGCAGTTTCCTTGGGATTCTTCCTTACCCACCTTGTCTGAGCAGCAGCTCCCATTCTGTTGAGTATTGAGAAGTTTAGGGATGGGCAGTTATTGGGGCTCCTCTTTATTAATACTAGGATGAGAGCTGATCTTTGGTCTAATAAAGCCCCAGCCTGTATTGTGGTCCCAACTAGATGACAGTCCACACTCAGTTCCTCAGAAGCTAGCATTCCAGCCAGTGCTGACCTTTCCTTACATAGAGAGGGGAGGCAGAGGGCTGAAGGGCACTGAAAGGATAACTGCCTGCCTCTGCTGTGTTTGCACCCTGATTTTTCTCTTTGCTGACTTATAGACTTGAAACGGAGTCTTAAGGTACTGACACCAGAAAAAGCCCTGGACATCCCTCAGAAGGAGGCTCTCAGGGCATGAGGGTGGGATTGTGTGACACAGGCTGTCCCTGCCGTGGCTCCTTCTCTCACATTTCCCTGGTAATGACTGATGACTTGAGGTTTGCTCTAAGTGTAGCATTGATGTGGGAGCTAAACTTGCCTGGGCGCTAGTTGTCCAAGAGGCTTTGATGGGCCTCCTTTGACACAGAATGGGGCTGGGAAAAAGCTGGACTAAATATCAAGTTCCAAATCGCCATGGTGGAAATTTTTTCCCCAACCCTGGGGATTTTGGTGAATTAGTTCAGGCTGGAATAGGACTTGTAGGAGGGAAAGGGCCCTTCACAGCAGCTGGTCAAAGACACCTCTTGTACAGAGACTCCAGTGAGAAGACCCTAGGCCACAGAGAGGAGCTTCATTTCCCTGATGTTCCCATATGACCCTGACTTAGACTTGGGGGAGATGTGTTTATATATATGTGGGGATGGTCTGGTGGAATAGATTCCTTGTCATTTGGGAATGTTTCCATTGCTCAGAAGGAGATTCAGGGTTTGTTTTGTTTTGTTTTGTGTTTTTTTTTCCCCTTTTTCTTTTAAAGTAATAGTCATTCTCTAAAAAATTATGGGCAATTAGAAAAAAGATTAAAAGAAAATCTCTTTTTTTTTTTTTACCAGTATGTTTTAAAACCTTTAATATAGTTTTCTCTGCATAGGTGATATATATGTATTTGCTCAGTTTGGGGTGTTTTTGTTGTGATTTTATAAGTTTTCCCAGGCTAACCATTGTAAACATTTTAAAATGTGCATACAATGGTCCAGCAAATGAATGGAGCATTGTTTACTTAACCATCCCCCTATTGTTGGACATTTAGGTTATTTGCTTGTGTTTGCTATCATAAACAATGCTGGAATGAACATCTTGGTTACAAACCTTTTCAGTACTTAGAGTTTTCCTCAGGATAGAAACCCAAAATTGAACATACCAGGTTGTAGGGTATGTTTTTAAGTTTCTAAATACACATTTCCAAATGGCTTTCTAAAAAGGGAGTAATGCATGTGAGTGTCCGCAAAGAGAGAGAGGAGGATTGAGAATAGCTGCTTTTCTCCTGATTATGAAAATAACATGTTTATTAAGCAAATTTGGAAGTTAAAAATATTAAAAAGTACAAAGCATGTAAGAGAGTTTAATGAAGAGAATTAAAATCACCTGTAATCTTACTATCTACTCTTATCATTTAGGATCATCCTGTGCATATTGTTTTATCCACTGATTTTTTATTTTACTATTTTAAGCATTTCTCATTTAAAAAATATTCTTTAGTATCATAATTTTGTGGCTGCATAGATATTATATTTTATTTTGTTTTATTATTGCCTTATATTTCTCCCTCTTTTTCTCTTTTTTTGCTACTATTAATAACACTGACGAATATCCTGTGCATAAATATTTGTGCGCATCTCTGATTATTTCCTTAAGATAAATACTAGAAGTCAAGTTATTGGGTCAAAGGGTATATGCTTTTTAATTTTTTAAAATTGGTTTTAGGGAGAGAAAGAGAAAAAAGAAGAGAGAGAGGGAGAAGCATTGATTTGTTGTCACTTATTTATGCATTCATTGGTTGATTATTTTATGTGCCCTGACCGGGGATCAAACCCACAACCTTGGAATATTGGGAATATGCTCTAACTAGCTGAGCTACCTGGCAAGGGCAAGGGCACGAGTTTATGCTTTTTAAAGACCTTTGAGAAATATGCCTTCTAAAAAAGTTGTACCAGTTGGCTTTTCCACTCATAGTGTCAGTATCTTCCTTTCTCTATAAGCTAACAATTACTGGATGAATTAACTTTTTAAAAACCCTTGCCAGTTTCATTAATTAGAAATGATATCTTGTTTTACTATGCATTTCTGTCAACCTTTCATCGTAGGTGTTTTGGCCATCTTTTGTTTGTATCCTTTGCTCTTTGATGGGAATTTATTATATATTCAGATTTTTATGTAATGTATACCTTTTCTTTACTTTTTCATTATAAAATATTTCTCACATATAACTATTATGTAAGATTAAAAAATAATAAAATGTCTTCCACTGTGTGTTCTTGAAATTGCTTTCTGTCCCTTAAAATTTCTTCTTCCTGCTGACTTATCTGGGATGAAAAAGCCCTTTTAACTCAGGACTGGTTGGGTCTGTTCCTGTAGCTGGGACAGCCCAGGTGGCAGACACACCAGTGCTTCACAGCTCTGTCTGTCGGGAAGCAACTGCTGCAGCTGTGAGGACAGGAACTGGTCGTGGTAGAAATAGCTAATCTTCATTGAAGTGAAAAAAAAGAAGCCAAGGTGGAGAGGAAATGAGACCACAGATCCTCCTCTGCCCCTGAGGTTGCCCGGGAAGGCTAGCCGGTAGCCAGGGCCCCGTCCTGCGGTCAAGACTGAAACGTCCGCCCCAGAAGTGCCTGTAGTGGCCCCGGGGACAGGATTGCTGGCTGCCTGAAGTTCGTGGTTCGTGTGTTACCTGGTCGGCCAGGCTGGTCACCTGCACTCTAGAGAAACATTTCTCCCAAGTCTGAGTTGAACTGAAGCAGTGCCAGGGAAAGGCCGGGGGTTCATTCCAGTTCGGAAGTGCACTTTAGAGGAGAGGAAGGACCTTTTTCTTTGAAGATAAGAGAAGGTGCTGTCTCTGCACAGCTCCCCCCAAGCTCGCTTTTCTTTGGGTACTTTAGGGTCCCCTCTTCGAGTAGCACCAGATGGGAAACCCCTTAAGGGTTTTAAGATTGTCATCCATGAGGAAGAAAAGTGGATTCCAGAAAAGAGGTGAACTGGGTGGCTAGAATT
The DNA here is from genome assembly GCA_004026545.1 of Mormoops blainvillei. Taxonomy (NCBI): domain Eukaryota; kingdom Metazoa; phylum Chordata; class Mammalia; order Chiroptera; family Mormoopidae; genus Mormoops; species Mormoops blainvillei. The sequence goes on along the minus strand of PVJD01004147.1, from coordinate 137,185 downwards.
CCCAAGTTCCCGTTTCCAGTCTCTCTTTTGCCTCCCTCAGCAGAGCCACATCTTTGCATCTTATTTTCCTTCGCCATGGGAGAACAAGCCCCCCCCAGGAGGATGTGGTGGTATCAAGCTGCCTCTCAGCCCTTGAGATACTCTAGTTGTCTGTCTCCCACCCTCCTTTCAACTTCTCTTTTCATCCTTCAGAATCCTCTTTCCAGATTTTCTTACCCTTTCTGTCTTCCATCACTTCACAACAAAATTGTGAGTTGGGAGTTTATATGTTGGGTAGGGGAGGGCCTGGATAGGGTTTTTTTGGAAGCAGTCTCCTCCCACCCCCAGGTTTACCAATATGTATACTCTTTTCAGTTTATAAAAAGTACTTTGAGTTCCTTGTAAGGTGTCCTAAATAAGGTTTAAAGCGCAAGGGACTAACAATGATTTACATGACAAATTTTGCTTGTAGAGGAAGAGCTTAGGTAATTGTATACCCATGATGGTTCAGTTCTTGTCCTCACCCCTTCCCCTGTCCCCTCCCCATCTCTTTTACGACTTTTCCACCTTCATTCAGCATTATCACCAGGGCATTAACTCCACTTGGGCTGGTGGTCTTGCCTCTGAGTCCCTAAAAATACTAACAGGGAAGATAGGTAGTCTCTTCTCCCTCTCCTTGCTCATTTTTACCCAGATCTAGACTAGAGTATGTCATAGCTCTCCTCCAATTGCTAAGTAACCTGGGGATGAGCCTCTTGTTTGCGTACTTTAGGGGTGGTTTTCCTGTTTTAAGAACTACCTATAGCTTAGGGCACAGTTTGTTTCTCCTCAGTTTTTACCAGCTTCCATACAGGGAGCCAGAGGCCAATCCCTAGATCTTCTCAGTGTTTCCCATGAAACCTAAAGAAAAAAAAAAATCTGGGTGGAAGTAGTTCGTTTGAGACTCTTGCTGGCTCAGGATGGTTTGAAAGAATCAGTTTGGAGTCAGAAGACTTGGATTCTGATCCAGCTTTATAGCAGTGTGTTGTGGTCACACACACACCCCCCCACACCCCCGGACCTTGGGCAAAACCTAGAACTTTTCTGAGCCAATTTCAGTCTTTAAGAAATGGGTGATAATAATACCTACCTTCTAGGGTATAGAGGATACTTAAAGTAGAAAACATAGTGAAAATACTTTGTAATCTATAAAGGTTCTACAAATGTTTGTGGCATATATAATACCCATGATATCACCTCTGTTCCCTTAAGTGGTTTTCAGCTGAAGAAGGTGTTGTCCCAGCAGGGAGTTTTGGGAAACAAGTGAGGATGTTTTCTTTATTACACTGACTGGGAATGGGGTGGGGGGATGCCCCTGGCACTTCGTGTCTGAACACTGGGGATATTAACTACCCTAAGGTGTTTGGGTCATCCTCACAGAATAAAGAATGATCTTGTCCACAGTGCTGATAGCATCCCTGCTGAGAATTCTCTTCTAATCTGTACCTCCACTGTCCTGTGTCCCAGTTGGGGATGAATGTTCAAGAGCAGTAAAAGTGAAGGCAGAGTCACAGTTTTTGGTGCTGTCTTGGTTTTCCCATTTCTTATTACTAGAAGCAGACCTTTTTCTCTTACCCCCATCTGTAGGTTTAGTGAGCTCTACCCTAAAACGTATCAAGAAGCAGCTTGGGTTATACATACTTCAGTGCTGACCTTAGCCTGCCCCCTGGTTAGTTCGTCAAGCCAGGGGAAAAGTTCTTTTAGTTTGGGAATATACAGGGTTTGGCATAAGTAAGGTCTGCTTGAGTGTGGTTGGTAGGGTAATAATTTCCAGTTTTAATAATTTATAGTTTTAATTTGAACATTCCACCTAAAATGTCTTATGGTGTGCTTGAGTGTGATATTATTATGTTACAGAATAACATGCTTATGATTTTGTAATAAAAGATTTTATAATAAAAAAGGGCGTTATTTGTGCTGGACCCCATATTTGAGAGATCTTTCAACATGCTTCTGAATCTTGGGTAACAGATCCTTTTAAAAATCTGATTAAATCTCTGACCCCCTAATTCTCCCTCCCCCCTTGCATATGTACACACACACACACACACACACACACACACACACACACACACACACAGAGTATTTGGGTGGGGAGTGGGGGCTTAAAGCCCATTCTTGGATCTTCTAGGAAATCCCTGGCCTTGAGGCTAGAGGAGTAGGAAGGTAGTGCTGGCTGAGGAGATGCCGCAGCAGGCGCTCCTTGATACAAACAGTACTTTTGATATTTTGTAAGGAGAAAGAACCCTGGTCATCAGTTCATATAAAATGATGCCTCTGTTTGTGGTTCCTAAAAGAGCTTGTTGAAACTTGGCTGACTCCCCTGCAGGGAGAGATAGTCTGGCCCCTGGACATTTTGATTTAAACTTGATGAAGCACACTTTGTGGAGGGGTGTGCCCCTTTGAGCTAGACCCTCAACATCGAGGAACATCCAGGTAGTGATGACAGGATGTACTTTGACAAGCCAGGGAAGCCAGTGGCATTCTTGCAGGGTGGCCCAAAGTTTAGGTCATATCCTGTGTTTGGAGGTACTGCTTGCCTACAGCTGCAATTCCCGCCTGCCAGGCCTAAAGTCTCCTGGACTATCCACGCCCTTGGCTTCCCGAGCTGTGCCTGAGAGGGGGCTTCGAACACCCAGTCTCTAGATGTTACTTCTATGCTTAAAATCCTCTTGCTTTCTACCTTACAAAAGCAAAAAAACAACGACAAAAACCATACACTTTTTTCTTTGACTGCTCAGAATATTTCATACTAACATTTTTGAAGAAAAATTCAGATCTTTTGGGGTCTTTATTATTATGAAAAGTTTTTTTTTTCCAGGACAATATTAGGATCATTCTTTTTTGGGTGGTGGAGACTCCTATCTCATTCTTTTAGGGATGGCTTAGTTTCTTGTCTCCACCAAATGCCTGCATTTAACTTGTACACATTAAGGAAAGAGAATGAACATTTGCTGGGTATATGCTGCATGCTTTTACACTTAAGTTGACAACAACTCTGTGAGGTAGTTATTTTATTTCTATTATATAGGTGATGAAACCAGGGCTCAGAGGGGTTAACTAATGTGGGAAAGGTCTCACCTTAAATGTCACTTAGGCTTTAAGCAAACATTTTTGGTTAGATATTTTGTTCATGCTAAAAGGACTGCTAGAAATGCAGCTTCTAAAAGATGCTTAACCCTTGATTATATATAGAATTAAAAATGCATAGAAAAATTTCTGGAAGGATACAAATAAAACTGATAAGAAGAGTTACCTCAGGGATGCAGGGAGGGAACCATAATGGGAAGAACAAGAGAGTCAAAAGGAATTTAGCTTTAAACTGCTTATGTTTTTTACAAGGAGAATACACTTACCTGTTATATAGTTAAGAGTTAAAGAAAACAAAAATTCTTTATCTCAGTAGAAATCAAGGAAATGAACATTTAAATGATATACTTTTTAGGCCTTGGTTAGTTAGTTAGAGCATCATCCCGATGTGCCGAGGTTGAAGGTTTGATTCCCCGTCAGGGCACCAAATGAATGAATGAATCAATCAATAATTTAAAAATGGGTAAATAAATAAATAAATGATATACTTTTAATACTAATCTGGGTGAAATTTTAAAGATTGACAGTGTCCACAGTTGTCATTAATGGTACATTAATACACTATTAATGGTAGGGTAATTTGATACAGATATTTTATGAGGCATTTTCTAGGGCCTATCAATTTCAAATGTGCATCCCCTTAACTCAGCCACCTCACTTCCTGGAAACTACCCTATAGAACTGTTCACACATGTGCATGAAGGTACATGGAACTGTTCACACATGTGCATGAAGGTGCTTGGAGCTGCATTGTTTAACAGTAAAAAACTGGAAACAACTTGATTGTGCATTTCCTGCCAAAATCTATTTCTCTTGCATGTATCTCACTACTCAAGGCAAATGCTGGGAGTTACCTTAATATTTCCTTGTCCCTTTCCGCTGCCCAGTCTATCAAAAAGCCCTGCCAATTCTGTTTCCAAAAATATATCTCAGATTTACTAATCCTCTCTATCTCTACTGCCACCCGCCTCAGTCCAGGCCAATATCAGCTCTTGCTTGTAGTACATCCAACTATCTGGCCTCCAATATTCTCTACTGCCCCTTTCTCCATCCTTCCATCCATTCTCCACAAAGCAGCCAAATTTAAAATATAAATCAACTAGCATTATTCCTCTGCTTTTTACTTAAAAAAAAAAAAAAGCCAAGTCTTGGCCTTCGTCCTTAGGGACTGCATTGCTTGGCTTCTGTTGACCTCTTTCACCTTACCTGCCGTCCTGTTTACTGAGCTCCACATTAGCCTTCTTTTAGTTCAGGACAAGCTCCTTTCTGTCTCAGGGCCTTTGCACAAGCTGTTTCATCCCCTGGAATGCCCTTTCCCTGGGCCTTCAAGTGGCTGAATCCAGCTTATACATCAGGTCTCAGTTTTAAAAATGCCATCTCTCAGAGGGACCTCCCTCCCTTGTCATTCTCTGTCTTAGTGTCCTATTCATTTCTTTTGTATTATTTTTCATTTTGAAATTGTTTGTGTGATTACTTGTTTATTATCTGTCTCTCCAGACTGTTGGCTCCATGAGGGGGAGACTCTGTGTATGCTTATCACCGTGTAGCCAAACACCTGGCACTGCATAGGCACCCACTAAATGGCTGTGGCTAATGGGGATCTCCAAGATATGTGTGTTTAAATATAACCACCTAAAAAGGCAATTGGAAGAAGACTATATAGAATACTTTATAAAGCCACATATGTTTGTCTGTTAACACAGAGAACAAAGGCCTGGAGGAATCAACACCAAGCTGTTAACTGTGATGACCTAAGAGGGGGTTGGATAGGGTTGGGGGCTGAATAGCGACTCATTCTTTTATTTTGTAAACTTTTGAGTTGATTGATTAAAAAAATAATATGTACTCATGTCTTTATCCCTCCTTTAAGGGAAAAGGAGGAATAAATATAGTGGAGGAAGCCTCAACTTTTATTACGAAAAAAGACAGCTCCTCTCTCTTACTCTCTGCACTGAGCCAAAAGAAGAGAAGAAAAGGGAGACAGGCCACCAGTGGGGTCAGCAACTGGACACAGCCCTTTCCCTGTCCTGTGCTGAGCCTGGAACTAATTCTCAGAGTAGAAAGAATCCTAAGAGATGCTCTTCTGCCCTGAGGCTGTATTTTAAGTTCCTAAATGTAGGCATGGTCTTGGTCCCCCAGGCACAGCTAGGCTGTATATTTTTAGCCTCTTTCATTTCCAGGCCAGTGAAAGCTGCACCTCCAGCCTTAGCAGAGCTGTAGCAGGTGAAGTCAGCGCAGAGAATACACATGAGCTCTGGGCCTCACGGCAACTAAGCGTCTCAGAGTCAGGTCAGTTCAGCAGCCCTGACCCCCATGGAAGCCACATTCTCTAGATTCTTTTCTCCCAGAAATATGGACAGCTAATCATTTTAATAGCTAACATTTATTGAGTGCTAATCTCATCATGCCAGGCACCATGTAAAGCTCTTTACTTACTTACATTATCTCATTTAATCATCACAACTCTGTGAAGTAGTTATTATTATCTCCATTTTATAGGTGAGGACACCGAGGTCCAGGGAGGTTAAATAGCTCATTTAATATCACACAGTTAGATACTGAAGTTTGGATTTGAATTTAAGCAGTCTGACTCCAAAGCCCGTATTCTTAATAACAGTCTCCTCTTTTCAGGGTCAGCCCCCGTTGCCCTCAGTGCTGCATTGGAGGGGATTGTCTAGATTATGGCAGACCATAGGGGAGGTTCCAGAACAAGCCTTCCTTTGCCAAGATGTGTGGTGGAAAGATTTGGGCTTTGGAGTCAGCCATACTTGGGTTTAAATCTCAGCTCTCTCGCTAGGGCATTCATTATTCAACAAGTTTTTGGGGTTTTTTTTAGTTTTTTTTTTTTTACTTACTTTGTGCCAGTGATGCCACTGGGTATACAGTGGTGAAAAAACAAATATCACTTCTGCCTTCATGGGGAAAGACATTAAACAAATAAATGTTTGATGATAAATTATGATATTTCCTAGGGTTGCAAAGGACAGATTGTTAGGAGAAGGCATAATCAAGGCCCCCCTCTAAAGGAAGGCCGGAGACAGAGATCCTCGGAAGTCTGAGAAACTCTCTGCTTTCATTTCATTTTCCTTCTTTTCTTGATTTATTAAGGAAATGTGCCTTAGGGACCCGCTGTACACACAGCACTTTCCTGAGTGCTTTGGAGAATACCAGAGAAACAGAAGACAATATTCACTAAGCTGGAGAGACAAACTATTTATTTTGAACTGTACTTTGAACAACTAGAGAATTAAAACAAGTGTGTGTCTTTGGGTTGTCTATGAGGCTCTCTGTGTGCCTCAGCTATTTTATCTCTAATAGGGGGATGTATTTGTTTTGCCCTGCCCAATCACGTGTATCTTGAGGACCAAGTGAGACTGGAAGATGATAGGTGTCACATGGCTACAGGCACAGAAGGATTGGAGCGTCAGGGAAGGGTCAGCATGGCCTAGGACCTCTAATCAGGCAGTGCTCTAAGGAGGGCATGGACATGTTAAGTCAGGTGTGGATCCGGAGAGAGGAGGCTGTTGCAGGCCAGAGCATACGGGAGGGGATTAAAGAGGGAGAATGAGCCAGCTGTCTGAAGGGCAGCTGGAGCCCCGCCTGCGGGGTTAGAGAAGTCCCATTACAGACAGAGGTGAGCTGGGATCAGACTGGATGGTCAGTTCACAGAGGTTTTGTCTGAAGAGTCCATGATAGTTAGAAAGGGCTGTGGAGGCCTTCCTGCCCAGCTTTCAGTGAGGAATAGAGATTAGATAGTCAGCAGTTTCTGGCTGTTCATGGGCTGGTTTTTTATGTTGCATCATTGCAATATAGGAGAAATAAATACTGAATCCTTACAGATTAGAGAATCAGAATAATTTGCTTTAAGTAAAACTGGATAGAAGGTAATCCCACAGGTTACCTCTGAACTGCAGGAGTCTAAAAATAGAGAAGCTTCCGTTTCTAGTTACCAAGTTTTGGGCTAATTCTTTCCTTTGCCCAATCTATCTTGCCTTCCTTTTCAGCGTGAAAGGTCTTCTTAGACTAAATAACCTGTGTGATTAACAATGCCTAGTTCCTGGTAGCTGCTCAGTATATCTCATTGCATAGTAATAGTGTCCAAAGTTGGAGTCACTTTCTACCTGCTAGTGTTTCCTCGTACGCTGTATTAGGGCAGGGGGTAGGGCAGTGGCACCCTCTCTTAGCTAGTCATCCAGGTCAGACACCTGGGAGTCATTTTAGGCTACTTCTCCTCTCACCTTCCCCAGATGTCCTGCCACTGCTTTAGTTGGCCCTCATCCCTTGCCTAGTCCGTTGTAATAGATGCTTTAGTGGTCTCTACTCCAGTCTTATAGACCCACCCACCCAGATCCATCGTCATAGCCATATGTAAAGATCTGGGAGAAGGGTTTTCTAGGAAGAGAGAACAACCTGTGCAAGCCTTGAGGTGGAAAAGAACTTTGCACATTCGAGGAACTGGAGGAACACTAGACTAATTGACAAGGATGCTGAAGAGATGTTCAAGAGGGCAGAAGAGGTGTGAGCAGAGCCCAGGCCATAGGGACCTTCTTGGCCTTGATCAGGAGTTTGGATATTAACTGTAAGGGGAGGGACCTAATCTGCCGTATGGATTTGAAGAGTTCACTGTGGCTGCTGTGTGGAAAGCCCTGGAATCTGGCTTCGCTCTGGGCAGCATGTCGGCCTGAGCGAGACTGGGATCCTCACTCAACTCTGCCCGGCAGACCTATCATGCCCTCTGCCCTTTCAGGTTTGACGGGTGCTCAGCCCTCAGTGCTATACCCCCACTCAGGCCAGCAAGGGCAGTGCCTCTGCTAGGTTGGCCCCAGCGTTTGGCGTGCGTCCCGGTGGCCTGAGCCTATAATTTGGTGGATTGGCTGGTTACAAAAATAAAAAGTGTGACCTATAACTAAAGCTGAGTGGATTCAGTAAAGAGGGAACTTTTAATTTGCCGAGGTCCTGGGCTGTATTTAACTGGAGGAGAAACGTGTCTCCTCCCTAGGCTCTGCTCCATTTTCTCCCTTTAGTGCCTGCTCTGGGGTGGGTTACGGTTTGTGGGCCTGGGGGTGAGCTGTCGGGGACAGTAGGGAGATATTTGGAAGGGAGTTTAGGGTCCAACGACAGGTTTGATGGGACTTCTTGGGAAATCGGCATTATTCAGTCTTGCTTCTTACGTAGCCCACAGGGATGGAAGTAGAATTTTTAAATGTTTGATTGTATGATCACTCATTTATTCATTCAACAAAAATGTATTGTTTACTCTGTATTTTAGACATTAGGGCCACCATAGTGAACAAAAGAGACAAAGAGACCTGTCCCACAGAGTTCATGTTGTTGTTGGAGAAAACAGTAAACATAAATACAGATATGTAATATAATGTTAAATACCAGTAAGTGCCGTGAAGAAAAAGAAGGAAAGGGGATGGAGAGTAATGGGGCAATATTTTAGATAAGGTGACGCGGCAAATTTGGGGGTGAGGCATAAGAGAAGCAAAGTCGTGAAGGGCGGCTACTGCGGACTCTGGCGCCCGGCTCCTGAGTGTTTCTCCGAGGAAGCGGCTCCCTGCGGCCGCACAGCCAGTCTGGGCAGGGCTCAGACCGTTGCTCGTGTGGGGGCCCAGCGGGGCCCTAGCCCCAGGTGGGCCCCAGTCAAGGCCTGCGGTTGCCTCTTCCCTGCTCCACTTGTCAGAGCTGTCTGCAGGGCTGGGCAGGGTGCTGATTAACTGCAAATGGATACTTATCTTCCCAGGGCTCCTCACGTCTGGTTCTCTCAAGATTTCCTGAAGTCACTCTGTGTGTTCTTGGCCAGAGGAGGAACGAGAAGCCTGGCCCGGGAAACTGCAAGGAGCACAGGGATTCCTTCCGCCTGGGACCCGGTGCTCAGCCAGGCCTTTTGCCAGAGCTTTAGGGCTCAATGGATTTGGGTTTGAATCCTGCTTCTGCTGTTTATTAGCACTGTGGCCTTGGGCCAGTGCCTTAACTTCCTTGAGTCTCAGTTTCTTTATCTGTATAATCAGGATAATACTACTTAGCTTCTAGGGGTTTTGTGAGGATTAAATAACATATGTAAAGGATCCAGGGCAGTGTCTGGCAGAGAGGGTGCTCAATAAATTTTAAGTAGAAATATTCTAAGGCCACTAACCACATGAAGTCAGGGATCTGGTGTTAAGGGGTCCAATGAGAATATTCAAGAAGTATGAATTATTGTTGATGGATAGAGACTGGTTCTGTGTACCTCAGAGTTGTAAAATCACTAAACTGCACACCATGCATCAGTCCCCTTATCCTACTCCATGATATTGTCTTCGTCATGACCTCTCCACAGGCCTTAGGACCTCCAGGAACCGACGTAGCCCTTGGCCTGCCTTTTAGCACATTTCGACTCTGGTACAGCCATGGAAGGATCAGACGTTAAGAGTCTTCTGGACCAGGCTATTTACCAAGGTTGGCACAGCCAGCATAGGCCTGCTGAGGTTGAGTCCCGTGTCCCTGGGACCATCTTGAACTCATGGTGGGGGCCTCTGTCATGTGGGCTCGTTTGCGGATTGAAGATCACGCACTCCCTTCCCCTCAATGCCAGCCTTAGAGGGAGGCCCAGACAGTGTTCTCGAATGGATGGATGAGAGAAGGCTAACCAGAAAAGAGCATCTTCGTATGACTCTTCTGTGTCCGGACTATACTTGGGCCCCTTAGCTTGAACAGACTTCTTGTTTGTGGTTGTGGTATTTTGTTTTTACTTGTCACTCAGCAGAATCAGCATCACACAAGCACTTATTATCTTCAGGCCCTGGCAGTCAGGGCACTTGGTGAATCCCTTGTAAAGTGCTCACGTCTGCACATTATTTTCTGATGCATCTGGCATGAGTTCCAGATTGATGGCCCAATAGCAGCTATTAGTTGGTTGTTCCCTTTGGGCCTGGCTAATTACTGCTGGCTTCATGAGTGACTAAGGAATTAAGAATCTTGTGCATTTATGGGACAATAGGTCCTGGTGAGCTGTCAAAGCATTTATCTATCATTCCCCCAGAAAGTCCTTGTAAAAGTTATGAGCATAAACTCAGGGGTTAAGGGACCAACAGCTAGAGAGTATCTGGTGGCATCTGGCTTCTCAGTTGAATCCCTCCAAAAACTGCAAAGAAATTACTTAGTACTGGTTGCCTACAAATGCTCAAGAAAATGTCCAGTTGGGGTCATAACAGTGTAAAAGCATTGCCAGCTGCCTCTGTCGTCTTAGAGGCAAGAGGGCAGAAAGCTTACCCCAGGCTTATTCCGTGGCGGGGCAGGTGGAGATGCACATCAGTGCCCTGGTAGCGTGGAGGGCTTCCGAGGCAGCGAACTGAGAATGGTTAAGGTGTCGTCTTCCCTACCTGGAGACGGAGACGGACACGATAACAGCCCTCAGAGACTCGCCGAGTGCAGCCTGGTGTTCATTCACTCGACCAGCATTTGTTGACTGCTTAGAAAATTGTGTTAAGTGCCAGAGAAGTAAAGACAGCCAGGAAAATGTCTGCCCCGGGAGTTCAGTCTAGAGCGGGAGACAAACACATTAAACGTGTAATTGCGATATACAGCTCGGGAAGTATAGCAGTGCAGATACACAGGAGCATCCAGAGAACACAGGACCAGGGTGGAGCCAGGGGAATACGGCCTGTGAAGAGGGAGTCTCTACTGGCTACAGGGTCACTTAGGAGTTGAAGTGTGGGAGAGAAAGCATTCCAGGCAGAGGAGCCAGCATGACATTTTCAGGGAATCCCCAGGCAGCTGCTCGGGGCCACTGGAATGTAAGGTGTAAGGCAGAGAGCGGTAGGAGCGGAGGCTGAAGTGGTAAGCAGGGCTTTGAATGCCACGTGCTTTCTGTAAGGAGAATGGCGTGGCCGGATTTTGAGTTGTTGGGCAGACTGGTGCGGCAGCCGTGGGCGAGAATCAGAATTGGAGGTGGGCAGCTGAGTGGGAGGTCTGGTAGCGTGGTGACAACGATGGGAGCTTAAACCAGGACTGGTTTGCAAGGTGGAGGTAATGGGAGAGTCAGCAAATACTTTCAAAAATTAAATTTTGAGGACTTGATGACTGATCACATTTGACATTTAGAAGGTAGAGATGAGGGAAAAGGGAGAAATTAAGGATGTCCAGATTTTTAGCTTGATAGATCAGTTAGATGGAGGTGCCACTAGTGAAGAGAATACAGGAGAAAAAAACGTAGAAGGGAAAGTGATGAGGCCAGTTGGAGGTACGCGAGGCTGCAGAGCTGAAGCTGGGTGAAAGGTCTAATGGGTGGTTGGATATTTAACGCTAAAGCTCAAAGGAGAAGTCAGATAGAAACACATATTTGAGAGTCATCGGTGTCAGTTGAAATTTGGGCCTGAAACATTCTCATGCCTTTCTCTGTATTCTCACAGATAGCACAGCCCTTTGGTGACGGGGAGGGACAGCTCCCAGGACTTAGGCAGTGTCACGGGAAGAGGAGCAGAGTTGTTGAAAAGGAGAGTTAGTTGAGGGGGCTGAGAACAGATGTGTGGCAGAATCAGACATCGGGTTTGCAGACCACAGGTAGTCGGGGGGCAATGGGGGAAGGGAGGGATTTGAGATAAGGTGGAACATGAATGACAACGTAGCAAAAATCTCCAAAATGTCAGAGAAGTTGTCCCAGATCACTCGGCGGGCACCTTAGTGACTCAATTCTGTCTCCCCAAATTCTGGCCCCTGCTTTTTTGTAAATCCCCTGGGTGACTGTTGATGCCTCAGTCTTATCTTTCAAAGGGGTGTGTGTGCAGTTGCCGTACTTAGAGAAATAATAAACATATAAATATATTTAACCTATACGGTTCAGCTGTATCTACACACTCTCTTTTTGTATTTTAAAGTACTGCGAAATTGTATTTTGCCTATGTGCTTAGAAGCTAACTAGAGTCAGCCGCCACTCCTGGAGTAGCTCCTTCCAGTTACCACTCACAGAGCCCTTCTCCTGTGCCAGGCACCAGGCATAGCCCTTGCCATTCATTCGTCTCTTCACTTAATTCTTATAAGAGGTAGATATTACAACCCACATTTTATAGGTGAAGAAACAGGTGCAGAGAAACGGGTACTATCTCATGAAAAGTACCAGGATCCAAACCTGGATCATCCCTGATTCCAAACCCGGATCATCCCTGATTCCAAACCCTGTGCTTTTATCGCATTCCGAATGTTCGAAATGCCATTCAGATATGAGGGCCCTGTCGCCATGTGGTGTCCAAGAGGGGAGTTCCCTGGTCTCTGTGCTCTGCATGATCACCCTCTTACTCTGTGACAGAAACCTTAAACTTCACGTGTCCGGCCCACATACTTGGTTGAGCTGGTTCCACCCCAGTTGGGCTGGATAGGGAAGTGCTTTTTAATGATCAACCAAAGCCACTCAGACAAATCCAGGTGAACCCTCCCAAGTTAGAAATGGAGACTTGTCTGCTCTGTAAGAAGATGCCAGGACATGGTAGAAAAAGCTATAACCTGACAAAAGTTATTTTGGAGGCCACATATTTGGGTTTGAACCTGGGTTCTGCCACTTTCTGTGTGACCCTGAACCAGTTGGTCCAAGATTCTTAATTCTCTCCCCAGTTAAATAGGCATAATACTGATCTCCACTGATTATCAAGAGCAGTTAAGTGAGATCACGTGAGAAGAGTGCCAGTAATGTTTTTCTCCCCCTCCGTGGCCCTGAGTGAATATGGCGTTTAAGGACTACAGACGTGAGAAGCAGAGAAGATTCAGGAGGTGGGAATTCTCAGAAGGCTGACTCCAAATAGGGGTTTTTTGCTAGCTGGACAATCAGATGAGATATAGAAGAGCTGGGACGTGCGAAGATAGAGTTCGGGTGTGGGCAGCTATGACCGCTGTTGTCAGGCTCTGACCTTAAAGACAGGATGGGGAGACAGTGTTGGGAGGATGGATCATGGATCGAGAGCAGACTGCACAGGAGCGCTGAGGCTGAGGATGGACCCCCATTTGAGAGCAATTGAGAAGGCAAAGAGACAGAGGACTCGTAGTGCCTCACCCCAGCAGATGCGAATTGTGATAGATGTGTGCCCATGCTTGGCCTCAGTTTACTTTCCCATAAAGCAGGAGTCATGCCTCTCCCACATGTAGCTTGGAAGTAGGAAGGGAGTCATTAAGTTTTGTGGTTTGAGCATACGCTCCTGGACTCAGAATGAGGTTCCTGGAAGGCCAGAGCTGGGCCTCTGGCTGGTGCACTGGCTGAGATGGAGTGCTGGCCCAGCCGGCCCCTGCTGCCTCCACACACGGCCAGTGTCTGTGAACTTCTATGCGCCAGACGTCCTTGCCTAGGAACACGTGTGTTCAAGGCAAAGTCCATGCCCTCACGGAGTCTACAGTCTAGTTCAGGAAATAACAGAGTGGGAACAGTGAATAACAATATGAGAGAGGAGTGACTCTTCCATGCAATCTCGTAATTAAAGGGTCTAGCACAGTGCCTGACCCAGAGTAGATGTGTATAAGCTGTAGTTTCCCTTTTCTTTGTAAATACACAAGTTACCACAAGGCAAAACAGGTTTTCCAGGTGACACAGCGTGTGATACATTGAAGACACTAGTGTTGGAGGATGATCGAACACGACTGTCAGCAGGCCGTAAGGGCAGTACTCCTTGCCGAAGCTCAGAGGAAGGGGTGTGTGCGATGTCTGGGCAGTTTGGGGGAGGTTTCATGAGGAGGGTTGATTGTGTTGGTTTGGAAGGCTGTGTACAATTTGAAGAGGTGCAGAGGAGCACTAATATAATTCATTGTCTCAGAGGAGGCATTGTATGGGGATCCAAGCTCAGGCTTTAGGGTTAAGCTTGGGTTCAAATCCCACCTCCACCCCATATTGGCTATGTGACCCTGGGCCTTTCCAAGCCTTTGTTTTCTCACCTGTAGAATGGGAATAAACATAGTCCCACCTTCATAGAGTTGTTGTGAGAATTAAATTGGATAGAGCTCTTATCACAGTTCTGTCAATAAATGTTAGCTTTTGTCAGTATTACTGTTTTTGTCCTATTTGTGCCCACCTACTTCCCTTAGCTCCTGAGATCCTTTGTCATCTGGCTGTCCCCTGCCTGCTCTAGTTCCCTCACACACACCTTCATTCATTATGGCAAATCACACGGAGTCCTGGACTTTTTATGGTGTTTTGTGCTTTCACGTATTTGCAAGTGCTCTCTCCTTACCTAGAATATCACCATATTGCCCCCCTTCATTACCTTTGCCTGACTCCCTCCTGCTTGATGTTTAAGATTGAATTCTGTAGCGTTTCTTCCAGGAAGCCTCCCTTGATCCCTCCATCCAGTTAGATGTTGCCTCCCTGGGATCCCACAATGCTGTGTGCACCTCTTTCACAGCAGAGCTGTCTACAATTACTCTTGGTTTGCTTGTCTATCTTGCCCTCTGATGTAAACTTCCTGAATGTAGGGATCCTGTCCTATTTATTTTTATGTCCTTAGCTCCTCACTTAGTGCTTGGCATTTAGTTGTTTTCTAGCTAAATGTTGAATTAAAAAATATATATATATATATAGAGAGAGAGAGAGCTAGTATTATGTGCAACATTTACTACCTAGGTTCTGATTTAAATGCTTTATGTATTTTAAGTTATTTAATCATTATAACAATCCTGTGAAGTAGGTACTATTTCTACCTCCATTTTATAGATGAGGAAACTGAGGTTCATGGAGATTAAATAAGTCTCTGAAGACCACACAACTAGTAAGTGGTTTCACACCAAGGCGGTGTGGCTCCTCATTCAGTGGTTTAACCACAGTGTGAGATTTGTGATAGGATATTTATTGAACATCCAAGAAAAGGTGAAGAGGCATTAGCCATAAATCACAACCCCATGGACACATTTTAAAGGCACTAGTTAGTTAATGTGTGGAAATACTGGAGTGAGGTGGGGTGGGGTGGGGGTAATGGGAGGTAGATGTTACCACTCTAACTTAAGAAATATTTGCTAGAGAAGGTGGGAGTTCACTTGTTTTCAACTGAAGGAGGAGCATGCCTGGCAATTGGGAAGGAGATTATTTCTATGGGGTGTAATGGAGTAGAAAACTTAGGGACAGGAGGAAGAGGAGTATATTATGGGGAAATTCAACTTGTCCGATTTTTATTGAGCTCCTACTACAGTAGTAAACAAACTGGTGGCGATCTCTGCACCCAGGAGCCTGCGGTCTAGCAGGCTCTAAGAAGGTGAATTTTACCCCTGGCTGGCCTAGCTCCGTGGATGGAGCATTGCCTGCAAACCAAAGGGTCACCAGTTCTATTCCCCAGTCAGGGGAATCAACCCACGTGCCTGGGTTGTGGGCCAGGTCCCCAGTAGGGGGTGTGCAGAAGGCAACAACACATTGATGTTTCTCTCCCTCTCTTTCTCTCTCCCTTCCCCTCTGTCTAAAAATAAAATGAATAAAATCTTAAAAAAAAGAAAGAAAGTGAATTTGGTTAAAGAATAGGGCAGGTTAAGTGGCTTAGATTTATAGCGTGAACTGAAGGACAGAGTCGAAACTCAGAACGAGAAGTCTGGGAGTTTGTTGAGAGAGAAGCAGCATGTAAAGGAAGTGGTTTGGGCTATAGAACATATGGTATGTTAAAGGAGAGAGAGTCCAGAAATAGCAGGACAATGATGAGAAGCTGCATAATCCCCTCTAAAAATAACTAGGGGCTGAACAGAAGACTTGGTGGGAGAGGTTGTTGCAGGATCAATCAGTTACTGAGTAAGTACTTGCACATGATTTAAAGAAGGATAACACATGACCCCTTATTCTCAAGGAGTTCATGTTCTAGTTGTATACAGAGGAAACACACACATGAAAAGATACTATGTGGAACACATTCAATTTGCGCTAAGGTACATGCGATCAGTGACGAGGTAGTTTCGTTCTTTCCAGAATTTCCATCTGGAATCCTATTTTCAGGGATGTCCCATGGTCCAGAATAGCTGCTGAAGTTCTAGCCATTGTCTCTGCATTCCAGTCATCTGGAGGCAGAAAGGAGAAACTAAGGGAACACGCCCTCTCTAGTGACACTTCTGAGAAGTACACGCTACTTCTGCTTGCATCCCACATGGTCACATAGCCACACTTGAATGTCAGGGAAGATGAGAATATTCTGGGCTGCCAAGTGACAAACTGAATATGGGAGGTTCATTGCTAAGAAAAATGAGGAGAAGGTGTTGGGGGATAACAAGCAGGTCTCTGCCATATTTTTCCCATATGATTGTCTTTGAAGCTCGGAAGAGGGGCTAATTACATAGGCTGGGTAGTCACAAAACTGTTGGATTTTGAGTCAGGTAGTAATAGGTAGGGATTCAGAGGACTGGAAAAACATCAGTTACAAGCAAATCCTACGAAAAGAGTGGCTGTTCCAGAAGAGAGAGTCCAGGAGAGGGTAAGGCTGATCAGAGATACTGGGGTCAGCTTGGGAAGAATCTTACCTCTGAAGCTCTTTCTTACTTTAAGATGCTAAGAAGAGCAGGCCAAGGCATTCAGGTTTTCTTGTGTAAATGATAAGGAGTCAGAGAAAATTTCTGACCTGAGAAGAAACATAATTTATTTATTAGCTGGCAAGTTTAGAAATTCCATCCACAGGCAGGCAGGTGGGGTGGAGGTGCTGGAAGTAGGGATACCAGCTAGGAGGTTATCCCAGGGGTCAGGAGTGAATAGTATGGGCCCATCCAGTGGTGACAGTGGCAATAGAAGGGAGGGGAAGGATGAGAGACCCTGGACCTCAGTGAGCAATGGGGAGAGAGAAAAATGCCCTTTGTAGGATGTAATCTCAGAAATGTGTCCTCTGAGAGGTAGTGTTGCCTATTAGGGCTCCCTAGGCAGGAGGGTAGAATATCATGAAGAGAAGGGAGGACCTTGGTTGGCTGCAGGAAGAATGTGAGGCTCTGCCCCAAGACTCCTTGGCTTTGCAAAGCCAGCTGCCCCCAGCGGAATAGTTTCCATTCTGCGTAACTGGGGAGTCTGTGGGTCTGGCTAACCACGGGGAGGGGCTGGGGAGCCAGCAGACAGATCGAGTTGCTGTGGCAGTGGCTTTTTAGCTAGGCCCTGGGGTCTCAGTTGGGAAGGGCTAATAAGAACTCTCTTGAGATAATGTCCTTCTTGACTGAGTAGGACAGAGGGGCCAGGGTCGGGGGGCCAGGTTACTTTGAAGAGGTTACCTGATGTCAGGGCAGAGCTGGGGGCTTTGCTGGCATTGGGACATGGCCAACTTCCTTTGCCCCCTGGGGATCCAATGGAGGAGTCCCTTCTGAGGTGAAGAAGGGACCCCAGGGGTACAGTTGTATTTGGAAAAGGCCACCTTTGTGTTTGATTGATGGCCTTCTAGGACCTCTCCTTCATCCGACTTTACCGGTGTGAGCTGCAGAGCTCAGCCTGAGACATCTGGTGAATCCATCTCTTTTTCCTCCAGGCTGCTCAAGGACTTGGCCCGTAACTGCTCAGCAAGTCATTTCTGGTTATGGAGTTCATCATGACCACAGAAGCATGTTCTCCAGACAGGGCTCTGAGCCTGTGAAAGCTGGCTTTTCCCTGGCAGCGTGTTCCCAAAGTGATAGCTTCAATTAAACCAAAACAGAAAGCCAGACGTGAGCCACTACAGACACTTAAGTCACGGAGCACCCACTTTCCTGATGTCCTGTGTCATGAGGCACCAAGCAGCTTTCCCATAAGTCTAAGAGGGCAGCTGAGGCCCAGAGCAGAACGTGTGTGTGGCTGGAGCTGTGTTGTACCCATGAGCTCCTGTGCATAGGGTGGTAGACGGAGAGTGGTGAGGAGAGCGGTGAGGAGCGCAGGACGGGGAGCGTGAGGCTGAGTGTCCAAGGAGGTGACTGCTGCCATCCACCTCTTCCTATTCTTGAACTCTCCAGTGTGCGAGGGGCTGGTTGAAGTGTTCACTCCGTCATGGGGCGCGGTGCCTCTCCCTCCAGCCAAGTGTCATGAACTCTTCCTGTGATTTCCTTTCAGTCGCAGGATATGGCTCTTTCTCCCAGAACCTTTCACGGTTGTCCCAGGCTCATTCCAGCCTGTCCACCTCAAGTTATCTTCTCCAGACCTGAGCTCTGAAAAGAAGGGTAGGAGAGAGGCAGGCAAGGAGAGCAGTCTTGATCTTCGTCCTCCAGTTGGGAAGCAAAGTCAGGCGCGGCCTTGGTCCTTGGAGGCTGCAGTGAGATCTGGCCACCGACCCATTCCGCTTCCTCCCCTGCGCTACGCCTGCCAGTCCCCGGGCTGGGGAAAAGTGGGGGTGTTTAGAGGGCTGCTGTGCTTCCCATGTCCAGACCTTTTAATTTTAGCTTTTCGACCTTTGATCAAACTCCCTGATTTTTTGGTTTCCTTTTGAAAGGACTGTAGATCTTTGGGGGCAGTTAGGAGGAGTCGTGCTGAAACGACGAGATAAACAATCAGTGACGCAGAGGCGGCGGCGGCGTGGGCGAGGGGCTGGGCCTGCCTGCCATCTGGGCGGGCTGGGTGGAGGAGGACTCCCGCCCTGCGCGCTGGCCAGCTGGCTTGTGTTAAAGCACTGGCTGAAAATAACTCTCATTGTCTGGGAGCTGCTACTGCGGCAGGGCTGGCTGTGGCCGCCAAGGGGGCCGAGGCAGCAGGAGCTGGTACCTCCCGCCTCCTTGGGCTCTTGCCCTTTGGGAGCAGTGCCCGACTGGCCTCAGCTGTGCCTGCTGCCCACCAGTAGAGACACGTGGAGGGTAGACTGGGCTGCTCCTACTGCTCCGTCCTTTTGGCAGCCAGGGATGGGCCTTTGTGCCTGGTGTTGCCCTAGACTCCCAAACTTTGGGCCTCCTCACCACATTCACTTCTGCCCATCTGTGCCATGGGCTGACCTGTGGATGCACAAGAAGACTTGTTGGCAGCTGTGGCCCAGGGCTCGGCAGCGTGTGGTGCCCAGGACAATGTCCCCTGTTGTCTCTAAAGAAGTTGTAGATTCAGCTTCCCAGGGCTCCCCATCCCTGGGGGCTGAGCCTGAGGGCTGGGGCTACCACACTTGGAAGAAGTGTCCAGCCACAGGGGATTTAGGGGAAGGTGATTCTGAAAGAGAAAATATTAAGAAACCACCAACTCACATTCTGTATTCACTCAAAATAAACATCCCCTGCCTGCCTTCCCTAAACCCTCCAGAATCCCCTTTGCAGGAAAGTTGCAGCCGCCTCGCCCCCTGCCTTTCAGAGGAGCCGTGCCATTTTCGTCTGTCCTCCTAAGATTTATCATGATCAACTGGGACCAATAGAAACAGCTGGAAATTTTTGGTGGTTCCTATTTCTGTGTGTTGGGTTTTCCCCAGGCCTGGCCCAAGGAGACTGACAAGTCAGGGGTGAGTCCTAAAGAGCCCACAGCTGAAGGAAACCCCAACCCCACCGGCATTTCCCTCCCCGCAATGGGAAGGAAACAAGGAGGGGCCGATTGGGTGGCGGTGCAGATCAGGAAAGGGAAGGGAACCTCTGCCACCAGAGCTGCCTCCCTCCTGGGGGAACAGGCCGAGGTGTGGAGTAAAGAAGCCTCGCCCCCACAGAGCCCAGGAGGGCGATGGCTGCTGAGCAGGGCACTCTGCCTGGCCTCGCACTGGCAGGAAACCAGAGTAACGTTGCTGGAGAAGCATCGGATCCACCCCTTTCTGCTGCTTTCCGTTATAGGTTTTTATTATTAGACTTCTTGCCGGTTCCCTCTGCTTTAGGACACTGTCCCAGGATTGCTTTAACTTCGAGTTCATTTTCTCTTTTCCCAACTCCCTGGAGCCTGCCCCTTCCTCCCCAGGCATGGTGGTGTTCCACTGCCTCCTAGCCTTGGAGGAAACCAGAGAGGGATCAGAGGAGGGGTCAAGGATTGCTCCGTCCGCAGAGTGCTGAGAAGCACGTGCTAAAGGAGGGCAGAGGCCGAGACAGAGGCAACCCAGAAGCAGGAGGACGGGTGTCACCACATTACAGTCTTTTCACCAGGAAGGGGAAGGGAAATGTGTTGAACACCCACAGTGTTCCAGACAGATACAAACATAAAATGTTTATCATTTAATCCTCATAAAACCCTGGGAAGCAGTGAGATTATCTCCTCTATGGATGAGTTCACTAAGGTTCAGCTCTCTGAAGATCCCCGAGTTGCCCAGCACTGACTCCACGTTCCGTGCCCTCTGCTCCAAGACAGCTGCGCCTCCTTCCTGTTCAGCGAGGGTCTCAGTGAGAATGCAGCAAGACCTTAGCCTGGCTTCTGCCTTCCGAGAGCCCACAGCCCCTGTGGGACCACTGAATGTGAAGGGAACAAACCTTCGACTGAGACCGGATTCCTGTCATTTGCTCCCTGGCTGTCCCCGGAACTCAGGAAGCTGTCCTTCCTCAGGACAGAGTAATGTCCTCGGGAGTTGGAGCCCTGCTAGACTCACGTGCATTATCAGGTGGAGGCAGAAGCCCTGACGCCCTTGTCTGGCACGGTGAGAACTGCCCTGGCCAGGCCCTGATCCTGCCCGCATGGTGGGTGGCTCCCACCCCACAGCCAGCGGTGACCAATTTCTTGTGAGAGTGCTGGAGTCTGGGGGAATTCTCCTTACCCACCTTATTCCCATCACACTTCAGTCCCAAAGAAGCCGAGAAGTCTATACTCATAGTCTGGAAAGTGCCACACAAAGCTGGAGACTAGAGCGTGTGGGCCTGTGGTCAGAGCTGATTCGTGCCTCTGCCACCTGTTTCCGTACTTGGTGGGTTCATCTCTTCTGCGCGTCTAAAGTTTCAGCCAGGTCTCTGATATGCCTCTTCTATGCTCTCAGCCTAGTGGTCTCAAAGCGGGCGACTTTGTTCTGTATTTGAAGTCCCAGGGGCACCAAACATTTCCTCACCAGTTCACCTGGTGGGGAAGCGTAAGGCTGTAGCAGCTGGGAGTGGGTGGCTGAGGAAGTTGGTGTAGACAGGATATGATGTCTGCCACTACAGCGCAGGCTCCTCGCTCCTTCCCCAGTGGCTTTCTTCTAGGGGGGACAATAGAAAACTGTATTCGTGACACAAACTTGGGATAAACGGGTAGATGACAGTGATGTGCTTAGGATGTGCACAGAGGGCAGTTTCTGCGCCCACCTCCCTGGGGTTCAGCTGTCAGCGACCTGGCCCTGGTTAGGTAGGAGACCTTGCTCTGGGTCCACCTTTGACCTTTGGGTCCCTGTTGTGGCCTTCTGCCCTTGTTCTGCTGTCCACATAGACATGCCGAGATTGGCCCTTAGCAAAGCAGATCTGGAGAGAACATTTGGGGTTGTATTTGCACCGCCCCACCCCAGCCACCCCTACTGCATCGGCAGTGGGGGCTGGGGTGGCGTGGGGGTCCTGTTGCCCCTCTCTCTTGGGCAAGTTCAGGCAGGTTCCTATGGCAGCAGAAACCATGGGAGAGAGTTGGGGTGTGGCGGAGTCTTCCCCCTCCTTTTTTCTCACACCCACCCCGCTTCTGTATTCCTAAATTCTACCATTCCTAAATGCCGGCCAGAGATCCCAACCATATTTATTTTTATGAGCCGCAGTGACCCCATTTCTAATCAGGATCTGGGCCCATAGCTCGGACTGGGATGTCTTAACCATAGGTTTACCGTCAATTTACTTTCCACTGGGTGCCTATCACAGCATTAGACGTTATTGGGATTTGGAGGCTATGTGAATAGACAGTCCTTTAGGGGCTGGATGAGCGTACAGCTGGGTTAATAGTTATGGGTATAGATAAATGCATAATAGATATGCATGATAGAAATCAGTGTTTAAGGATTTCCTTTCAGTTTCCTGCTTCTGCGGTAATGTGGGGCCTGTGTAACTCCTTGGTGCACACAATTCATGTCCCCAGGGATGAGGATGTTAAGGAGTGGGCAGAGGTAAACCAAATGGTCATGCCTGGGTTGCTAGGGAGTTGGAGCTGAACTTGGAGCAGTTGGTGAAAGAGAGAAAGATGAGAGGAAGGCCCTCCAGGTGGCCAGCAGCATGCTGGGGATGCGGCTGGATTTGTGGGAAGTCATGTGGGTTATCAGACAGCTATGATACTTCAGCTAGGAGATCGTATTTGATTTAAGAGTATGGGGGAGGCGGGGCAGGTACAGTGATCTGCCTTTAAAGGCAAGGGCTGGTTAGCGGGGTGGGGGCGGTGCTTGGCTGGACGGTGATAAAGGCTGATGCTAGGTCATGCATGGACGCCTCGGGCTTCACTCATCTACACTTTTCATTCATTCAGCAAACAGTAGTGAACAAAATAAAATGGTGGTCTCCCTTCTATATTCTAGATTAGAGTGTCTCAACAAGGGGTCAGGACATGTTACTGTCTCTTAATTAATTGGAAGGCATGTTTGTCATAAGTAATTTGCTACTAATAATTAAAGTACCAAAATTTTGTAATTTATTTCTTAAATATATTCTGAGCAGTTATCTTTATGCAGATGTCCTTCCCATTCACTTGTATCCTGGCATGGGGGTAGAGTTGGAACATCTACACAGTCGGTGGGTGGCTCAGGATTGGCCCATGGGGGTGCACGGTGCAGGAAGGCCACCCATCTCTCAAGCCATAGGGGAAAAGCAGATTGAACGTTTCTGCTCTAACCTGGTGGCTTTCAAACTTTTTTGACCTGTCTCCTATGAAGAAACACATTTTACAGCATGACCTATGTGCGTGTATGTATATATGAGGTCTGTCTGGAAAAAGTCCAACCATTGTTAATGTAACAAGAGCCGTTTGCGTGACATCGATGTAACCTGGCAGCAAAGGAGAGTGGACTGGAATGCACACGTGTGAACAATTACGATTTCACTGTGCTAGTCAGTAAGGGCAGTAGACACCATTGAATGAGCATGTATACTGTGTGGCCATCGCATTCAAAATGACTGAGCGAGTGGAGCAATGAATCTGCATCACAGTTTGCGTTAAGCTTGAACATTCCTCCATGGAAAGTATTCGGATGATTCAGAAGGCCACATCTATGGGCAACCGGTGACTGGCAGCTTCATCATAGCAAAGGGCCCACTCATGCATCACCTCTTGTGTAGAGTTTTTTGGTGAAACATCCAATCACCCAGGTGACTCAGGCCCCGTACAGCCCAGATTTGGTGTCCTGTGACTTCTGGCTTTTCCCAAAACTAAAATCACCTTTGAAAGGGAAGAGATGCCAGACCATAGATGAGATTGAGGAAAATATGACGGGGCAGCTGATGGTGATTGGGAGAACTGTGTGAGGTCCCAAGGTGTCTACTTTGAAGGGAACTGAGGTGTCATTGTCCTATGTGCAGTGTTTCTTGTATCTTGTATCTTCTTCAGTCTCTTATTTTTCTTATTACATGGCTGGATACTTTCCGGGCAGACCTTCGTATGTATATATGTCAACTAGAAAAGAACCAAAAGCTTGATGAAAGCTTCATTATTCATACCTCCTCCTTGCAATGAATTCTGGTGTCTCCTATCCTATTCTATTTTAATCTGTTCGTTTTCATTTAAACTAAAGATAATCTTAACACACTAAATTGATTCCATGACCTGTGGTTTGGAAAACGCTGTTCAACCACATGCCTAAATATGAAGGGGAGGCAGGAGGCTTGCCCCTCCTCTGTGAGCCTTCCTCATTAGCGACAGTGTCCGGGTGAACAAGGGTCCAGGAGGAAAAGGTCTGCGCGGCCTGGCTCTTCTCTCCTCTGGGCGGGGGAGCGTTCAGCCCCGTTGACTTCGGTTCTCTCCTCAGAGCTCCATGAACCTGCCTCCCGACAAGGCCCGGCTCCTGCGGCAGTATGACAATGAGAAGAAGTGGGATCTGATCTGTGACCAGGTACAGGGTTTGGGGCAGGGCCAGGAGTTGGAGTCGTGTCTGGGGCTGAACAAGGCAGCAGGACCAAAGGCCTGGACTGCGCCCCTGGAGTCCCATGAGAACGATTGGCCTGCACTCGGCCTCCGTCTGTGCCTCCTTTCTGTTCCAAGAGGACTGTCGTAGCAGAGACAGGGCTTGTAGGCTGAGTTACCACTAGCTCCTGCAAAGTGCTTCTTGATTTCTTCCCAGTGGGCCTGAAGGAGGTTTGTGTAGGTCTGGGGTGTGGGGCTGTGGGGCTGTGGAGGAGTTTCATAGTTTCCCAGCAGAACCTGTTTCTGCCTTTCCCCAGGATCAGGGCTGTGCCCGGCAGGGTAGCAGTCCAAAGGACCGCTTCTCCCTCCCTCTGCCCCAGACCTGGTAAATAGCAGGGGTTTTCTGATTATTTACAGGCCTGTATGAATGAGCCCCAGTCCCGTAGTCTCCTGTTTCCAAATCTCAGAACATGAGCTTTGGAATCTCTCTCTGCGTGAATAGTGTTTAGAGCTGGAAGAGAATATAGAGATTATTACTTAGCTCAGAACCAAGAGCTAACACCTATGGCCTGACTGTTTACCCTTGCAGTCATTTGAAGATCAAAGTCACGGGTCTGTGAACTCAGACAGGCCTGTTGGCAGGGCTAGGAGCATTGGCTTCCACTGCCTTCCCTCTTGGGAGGTATGGAAGCACCTGGCACAGCGTAGGCAGTGTGTTTGCCCAGCACTTTGCCATGATGCCTGTGCAAACAAATTTATTATTTCCTTTCAAGCACTGAACAAAATCATAATAGCTACCATTTATTGGGTGCTTATATGGACCAAGCACTTTATATATACTGAAACATCTCATTTAATCCTCACAGCAACCCTGTGAGGAAGGCACTGTTATATTTTGTAGATGAAGAACCCTGGTAGGTGATGGAGCCAGGGCTCAGGCAGCTGACCCAGTGCTAACCATTGGGCTCCTCTGCTGCCCAAGTCACGCTGCTTGACCTAAGGGAGGGTTACACCTCAGCCAGCCTAGCCCAGGCCCCTCCCCCTTCAGCGAAGGCCCATTTCCTTGGGTTTGGCATCAATAGGAGTTGGTGAGCACGGTGAGCACTTGCTTTGGAGAACAGCAGCCCTTCGGTGCTGTTTCTTTCATCGACACTCTTTCAGTCTTTTCTAGGTCACATAATTTCAGCTCATTCTCAAACCTTCCTTTTTTTCTTTTATTTTGTTTTTAGTACCTGGACCCTCCCTGCCCCCCGCATCCTCCGCTCCCCAAAACTCTTCCAATATCTCAGTGGTGAAGGCCCTTACAGGACCTGAACACCTAAGAGTTTTCCCTGAGATTCCCCTTGGGCAAAAATGGGAAGGGCCTGATCCCTGTGTGGGAGGAGACAGAGGGGTGACCTTGCTGAAAGCAGCCTTCAGCACTGAGGTCGCTTTGCATTACTGGGGCCTGGGGCCTGGCAAGGCGAAGAAGGTGTGTTTGCAGCCCTTAACTTCGTTAACACTGCAAAACCAGTCTGACCCCAACTTCTGGATTCAGAGCTGAGAATGCAGGACTCCATATGCCCAGCTCCCCTCCACCTGACCTTCCTATCCCCCTCTATCCCTTGGCCCGACAGCGGGCAACATTTGCCAGTCGTATCTTCATTTTGGGTGCTGTTCAGAGCTCTGTGAACTCCACATCTTTTCAGCAAGCAGCAGACCTTTAAAATAATTTTGACATAGAAAAATCTTCTAGGCTCTGGGGGTGTTAACCGGAGTTGGGGAAGATGGCGGCAGAGAGGAAGCACCCGGGGATAAGTCAAGAATGGGAACTTACAGCTTGGGGTTTGGGTGTTGTTAAGAGCCAGGCGACAACTCTAGGAGGCCTGGTCCCCTGACATCACACAATGAGCGCTCTGCCCCCTCAGCACTCCGGGCGGCCATGCACACACGAGTGTTTCCCTTACAGGAACGATTCCAGGTGAAAAACCCTCCCCACACTTATATCCAGAAACTCCAGAGCTTCTTGGACCCCAGCGTAACTCGGAAGGTAAAGTACAAGGCAGGGAGGCCCATCTTGCTGCCCTTCATGGTTCTGTGGGGTTTGGGGTACCACCGTTTGACTTGGGGTGGGTCATGTGCTTCTGAGCAACCGGAGTTGGGTTTCTGGCTTCTGAGGCCATGGGCCTGGAGTGGCTGGCTAATGCTAGAGGGAGGGAAGGCCTGTGACTCCCCTCTTGTATCCCTTCCCTTTGCTCTCCTACCCCTTTCCTTTGCGCTGTGAAGTTGGATTGGTCAGTGACAGAAAATCCCATGTTTACAGAAGTTCAGGAGGAGAGTGCAGGAGTCAACCAAAGTACTGAGGGAGCTGGAGATCTCACTTCGTACCAACCACATTGGGTGAGTCAGATTTGGCCATCCGAGCCTCTTCGCCTGGTCACTCGGGACCTGGTGTCCTCTGAGAGTGGTCTGCCTATTTATCCCCCTGTGGCCTGGGGGTGGCAGAGTTGCCCCTTGAATGGCTTTGGTTCCCCAATCTTGAGACTGTTCCTTCCGGACTTTTCTCCCCTCGGCTCTGACAGCTGCTGACTGGCTGCCGCTGGCAAGCTTGGGGCCTCCCCTGGGGTCCTCAGCCTGTGGCTTTGAGTGGAAGATATTCCCATAGCAGCTGAGACCGGAGTCCGCCTGTGGCCTGGGGCTGGGCCAAGGAAGGCCCCGAGAAGGCTGAGGATGGGGAAGCATGATGCGTTGGGTAGCTGGGACCTAGTTTCTGGACTGTTTTGTGCCCAGAAGATTATTTGCTTGGTTTTAAGACAATCTTAAAATGAGCAGAAGTTTCTCGAGGTACCAGGAAAGAATATCTAAGGCAGTGGGGGCCAGGAATTGAATATCTTCTGTATTAACGGGCCCTGGCATTGCCAACCCATTGACAGGCCCCCTGGGAACTGCGTGAGTCCTTTTATCAGTCTCTGATTGGGAACCAGGACTTGATGAACAGGCAGAGGGCTAATGTGTGAGGTACAGTGAAAGATGGCAGTGGTCTTAGTTTTATAAAACCATAATTAACCAGGGTATATATTGTGAAAGCGAGAGGGAGGGAGGGAGAAAGCGCGCATGCGCACGAAGGGCAGTGAGGGACACCTGATAGACAACAGCAGGCAGGGCTACAGTTCTGACCGGGGGGCCTGGCACAAGTGTTGAGAACTTACAAGAGTGACAAATCCAGCTGGGGGTGGGGCTGGGGGTCACTGGGCAGGTGCCAGCCCCAGTGTCCTGGGCTTCCTGAGAGAAGAGCCAAATGACATCATCTGTCTCCCCTTCCTGTCCAAGGCAGCTGCCTGCTTGTCCACGCCCAGGCTGAGCCGGCCCAGGGCTCTTGTAGAGGCTACCTGTATGTAGCCAGCTGCCGCAGCAGTCACAGAGGAAATGGCACAAGGGAGAACAGGAAAGGGACAGTTCCTAGCCTCGGTAGCTGTGCTCAGTGGCCAGATTTGGCTTCCATACCTCATTTTTGAACCAGATATTGAAAGCTGGCCCACTAGGAAACACGTAGCGAAGCCTCCACCTTTATTCGGTGACTCTGCAGAGAAGGAAAACTGGCAGAGCCTCGTCTGCTGCCCTGCGTGTGAGGGCAAGAGTGAAAGAGATGGCAGCTCGGAGCACCAGCTACCCCCCTGCAGTCCTCTACAGGGCCTTGCCCTCCCGCCTGCCTTCCCTCTCTCCCAGGCCCTCCTGTCTTCTGTGTTAAATCTCGCCGTGCAGTGATGGGGGCCTGCTTTTCTCCAGAGGCCCCCAGAGCAGTACGCGACAGCCCCTTTTACCCTCCCCTTCTACCTGGTGCCCGCCCCTCTGGCCACTAGCCAGGCCTGGGGCCTCCTGGCAGCTGGCACACAAGTGAGCGCTCTGGACCAGGTCTTTGGTTCCCAGGGAACAGCTTAGTGTCTGGCATTTTAGAAGCTCCTGTCATCTGAACGGTGGCGTCTCCTGGTAGACTCATACAGGGGTGCCAGAATCCTTCTGAGATTTCTGGGCAGGAAGACTTTGTCAGGCTGCCTGGCTGCAGGGTGGGCGCTCCTGGGCAATGGGAGCCCAGGGAAAGGCAGGGAGAGCGGGGTCCTGCTTCGGCCACAGCCTGACCCGCCCGGGGCCGGCGGAAGCTGGGTGTGCAGGGGCAGCCCGGTGGGAACTCAGACCCTGGAGCCGGGTGAGCTGGGAAGTGGGATTCCAGCACCTCTGCAGCTCCTCCTCTCCCCGCTTTGTATTGGTTTCTCAGCCTTGCCTAAGTGCCCTTTAACCTCTCCTCAAAGTGTCAAGATCCTGAAAATAGCAGTGTAGACTCAGACAGGAAATGAGAAGGGGGTGGGGAGCTGGAGAGCAGACAGACAGGAAACGGGAGGCCTGTCGGGCCCCCAGAGAGGAAGTTAACTTCAGGCAGCTCCGGTGTCAGTCAGCCTCGGCCAGAGCCTGCTGCCAGATCTCAGCTGGGCTTGGTGCGCCGGCTCAGCCTCTCTCAAAGCCTCGGAGAGAAAAACTCAGCCTCTCTCTTGGGGTGTGGCTGGCAAACATGGTGCTGGCGTCCAGCTGTGGGGGAGAAGTGTCGCTGCCGGTCTATTGGGCATAGCTGGCCTTTAAAGACCTCCAGACATTCTGAAGGAACAGAGCATTCCGGACCGTCAGGGTTTCATCTTGACAGTGTTATGTCCCCCTGCTCTGGAATGAACCTGCCCTGCCGCAGTCTTCCTGGGGCCTGCCCTTCCCTTCCCTTTCGGGAACATCTCAGCCCCGAAGGCCTGAGGGCAGAATGACGGAACGGCCCTGGTCTGCTGTTGTCTTTAGGGCGACCTTTGTCTATCCTTCTGCCTCCGCGGCTGAAGGGGCCCAACTCCTCAGCCTGGCTGAGTGGTCAAAGCCACTCTGGAGTTACTTGAATTTCTGAATGTTCCCCACCCTTTCTCTGTTCTCCAAACACAGAACTCCCACAGATCCCTCTTTGCGTGCTACTTCCTAAAATACCTGTCCTGGAACTTGGTGGAGAACCCCCTAGGCTCATTAATATGCCCCTGTCCCAGCCTCTCTCTGACCCTTCCTGCCGGTCTTTTGACTGAGACTTTGGTCAAGTTGGGGACCTGCTGGCCTCTGTCAGGCACGGCTCTACACAAGGGCTGCAGTAAATGCCCTTGATAATCCCCCAGTTCTTTTAACAAACATCACACAGAGACAGTGTCCACAGCCTTGTGCCAGACACTAGGGACAGAGAAAGTGATTGAGCTGGGGCCCTGGCTCAGAAGGGGCCTCCTGAAAGCTCGTCTGGCTGATGTGGTGTTGCAAAGCCTGGACCTTTCCCCAACCCTGGCTTCCTGGCCCCGGGGAGGTCCAGGCTGGTGACATGGCCATGGGTGGCTCTGCCATGGGTTTTGATCTTCAGAACGTTCCTGGCCTGGTGCTAAGTGCGGGGGAATGCTGGATGGAGTCAGAGTTCTCTCTCCCTCCTCCCCCTCCCCCCACTTTAGCAGAGGCCCCCCTCTATGTTTTCTTTATTCGTAGGTGGGTGCGGGAGTTTCTGAATGATGAAAACAAAGGCCTGGATGTGCTGGTGGATTACCTGTCCTTTGCCCAATGTTCCGTCATGTGAGTACCACCCTGGGACTGGGGTTGGGGGCCAGTGAGGGAGGACAGAGGACACAGTTCCGTTCTGATTTGAGGAGGAAGGTGAGATTGCTATAGTGAAGGCGGGAATGGGGAGTCCTGGGCTAGAAGGGAGAAGCCGAAAGAGCAGTGGGGGAGTGGACGGGCAGCTGAGTGAAGAATGTGAGGTGGCTGGAGTAGAAGGTGCATTTGGGGGACAGGAGGAGAGAGATGTGGAAAGGGAGCTCAGAATCGGAACCCAACGGATCCAGTCTTCAGGCTGAGAGCAGTCCAAGGAAATGTCCTGGCTTCTGGGAGAGATGCTCTGATGGGGTTCATTTGCTCTTGGAAAGCAGGAGTCTTCAAGAAGCTCCTCTGGGTCTGCAGTTGTGTGAAGGTTACTCCAGGTCACTCCAGGAGCAGTGCGCATGACCTTTGACCCAGACTGAAAATGAAGCATTCGGGAGCCGTTTTCTTTTTTAAAAAAATATTTTATTTATTTATTTTTAGAGAGAGGGTAAGGGAGGGAGAAAGAGAGGGAGAGAAACATCAAAGTGCGGTTGTTTCTCACACACCCCCAACCAGGGACCTGGCTTGCAACCCAGGAACATGCCCTGACTGGGAATTGAACCGGCGGCCCTTTGGTTCGCAGACTGGCACTCAATCCACTGAGCCACAGGAGCTGGGGTCAGGATCCTTTTCAAGCTGGTTGGGAGGTTGGAGGCAGCCAGAAGCAAATTAATGCAGATGAGAAGGCAGTGTGGGGCAGTGGAAGGAATGAGGGGCTTTTAAGTCATACAGAGCTGGGTGTGGGTCCCTGTTGTTTACCATCTGTCTGACCTCAGGCAAGTGTCTGTCCTCTTATATCAGAGGGGATCCACAGTCCAGGATTCTAAGGATCAGATGATAATGTGCGTGAAGCACTTCGCAGTATTTGGAACATGAGTCTATACTATGGCAGCCACTTTATTGTTAATTGTTAATATTCGAGGTGGTGTATGCTACCATAATTACCTGAATATATGGAACGAGGGACTATAGTTATCATTTACCAGAGGACTGACACATTCAGACTTATACTCAAGCCTTAAGTCAGCCCCAGGGTGACCAGGCAGCCCACTTTGCCTGTGACTTTCCCCAGTTTTAGCCCTGAAAGTCCCACATGCTGGGGAATTCCTGGGTCCCGGGACTCAGCCCTAGCTTCCACTTTCCCTTTTGCTACTGCCCTTACCCCCTGGCTGTTCTCCTTTGTCAAGCAGGTCTTCAATGTTCTCTCCTTAGGTTTCGAACTAATGCCTCTCCTAGGTTCGGCCTCTGTCACCTTTTCCAGGTCACTCCATGTTAAAACCAAGGGTGGCCTGCTCCCCATTCCCATCCCTGCAGAAGCTGTGCCTCATGATCCTACTATCCCTTTAAAAAACACTCTTTTTATAGAAAGAAATGAAAAACATTTGCTGAAGTGATTTTAAAAAAAAATTCAGAACTTTTAAAGTAAAAAGATGTAGATCATTTTTCCAAATAAGCCTATCTTGTTTGAAAAGCAAACAAATCCCAGCTGCTTTAAACCAAAATACACCAGGACTTCGGGGTTGCAGTGTCCACGGCAGTGCCTCTGACTCTGTTTTTAAAAGAAAGATTTGGGGCAGGCGTGGAGTGGGGTGGAGGAGAGAGTGTGTGTTTGTTAAGGGTTGAGCGGAGAGGGTAAAGCCAAATAGAGTTTGTGTGAGGGCAGGTTTTGTAAACTGCTCGTACCAGTGTAGGGAATACTACTGGTGATGGAGAGAAACCACTGGGAAGCTGTTCCCTGTGAGCGAGACTCCTGCCCGGGAGCCCCATTAAACCTCGCCTGATCTGCGGGACTCTGAGCCTGCTCCCGCTTCCTTTGGAACATTCAGGCATCTGCACATGTCGCTTCCTACTTCAGAAAGCCTCGGCCTCTTTGCCTTTGACCCCCAGGGCTGTGCGCGTCCAGGCAGAAGGCTCTTTGGGGGAAGAGCCTGTAGGAGGTGCTTGCTCGGTCCTCGGCTGCCTGCAGGGGGAGAGGACAGGAAAGAGGAGCGGGCTTGCCTCTCAGAGGGCCTGTATCCCAGTGTGCAGATAGATAAGGGAGAAGGCCCCGTGGCTTTGTGATCTCAAATTGTCCTCCTTGCCCTGGCCACATTCCCCTGCTGCTGAAACACCTGGTCCCAGAATCAGGAAGTGACAAACAGAAACCGTCCCAGCTCCTGTAGGGACAGGCTAAGGATGCTTCTCCCCAGCCTGGACCTGTGTGGTTCCTTCCCGCAGGGAAGCTCAGGCCCAAGGAACCTCTGTACCAGAAAACCCAGTTGTTCAGACCAGTGATAATACGGGACCGTGATGTCCTCCTGAACGCAGAAGGCTGTCCCTCTCTGGGCTTGCTGGGACCCCTTTTTTTTTCCATTCTGACCCGCCTTCATGATTCCAGCCCCGAACCAGCGGGGCCCCCTCAGGGCGCTCACAGGCTCCTTTGGCCGCTGCCATTTGCCAACTAGCAAGACCTGCAGTTGGCACGTTTTCCATGGGGCAGGTCCTACCTGGGGAGCCACAGCTTCTCTGAGATGTCCCTTCTGAGGCTGAGAGCGTGGAGGGATTCCAGTTCCGCACACCCCTTTGGGCCCATGGGGACGGCGCTCCTTGAGTCGCCTGGCCAGTGGGAGCAGCCCCTGGCCTCCTCAGCACTCCTGCCTCCTCAGATGCCCTCCTGGTCCTTCCTGAACCGCTCTGCCCTTCACCTGTGTGTTGTTGGCTCTCCCAACCAGGGTTGGGTCTCTGTTGCCCAATTCAACTTTCTCTTCCGACTGCCCTTGCTTGTTGTTGCCCTAGAAGTCTACAGGGCAGGGGCGGGCTTGCCAGGGGTCTCGGCACTGAATTTCTCCCGTGTATGTGCATGTGTGTCCTTTCCTGCTCCAGGTTTGACTTTGAGGGTCTGGAGAGTGGTGACGATGGTGCATTTGACAAGCTCCGGTCCTGGAGCAGGTCCATCGAGGACCTGCAGCCACCCAGCGCCCTGTCAGCCCCCTTCACCAACAGCCTCGCTCGCTCTGCGCGCCAGTCTGTGCTCCGGTATGTGTGCTCTCGCTCTGCCCGCCTGCCCCCCAGCCCTGGCCCAGGTCCTGGGTAACAGCGGTGAGTGCTCATGCTCCGCCCTCCACTCTTGCTTCCAGGCTCAGCTCTCTTGCCTTCTGCCTGCCAGTCTGTCTCTGGTCTGTCCTCTCTGTCTCCTTGACTCTGCCCAGCGATCTGTCCTGGGTAAGTACATCGCCCTCAGCTGTGCCCACCCCATCTGGGGTTCTAGCTCTCCCCCTCCTCCCCCCTCTCTGGGGGCCCCTCCATTCCTCATTCTCACTCTGCCATTCCTCCCAGCCTCTCAGGCAGGGCTTGCCCTCACCCAGCTCCCGCCGCTTCGCCGGGCGACCCGGCTCCGGCCGTCCTGTTTGTCTCCCTCTGGCTCTGCACTCTGCCCCATCAGGTGCTCGGAGACCAGCTCCCACCAGCCTGCCCACTGCTCACCTTCCCTTCACTTCTGCCTTTAGGCCTTTTCTCTCCGAGGCTGCAAGGTGTTCATTTGTCTGCAGTATTGCAGGAGCCGTCCTGCCCGGAGGCAGGTGGATGGACCTCCAAGCCCCTCCTACCGAGGGAGGCTTTCCTTCAGGCCCTGTGGCTCTTTCTGTGGTCTCTTTCGTGGTCATACTTTCCTCCTGGTCTCTTTGGGGTTTTGCCCTCCGACACTACGCATCATTCTAGTCATGCAGAAGCAGATACCATCTGTGCTTCCTCTTTCTTCCATCACACATCACTGGGGGGGTGCAGTCAGATGTAGCCCCCGGTGCCCCTGAAGCCTCTGGGATCTGTGCTGCCTTTTCTGGGACATGGAAGTGGGGTAAGGAGCCAAGTGCTCCTGCCCCAGGCAATGTGTGGGAGATGCAGCGACTGGAAGGAGGAGGAGGAAAGGCCCAAATGGACATATCCCTGGACTCGTCTCGAGGACTAGGAAGGCCTACATACCAACTGTTGTATTTTGGAGGACCTGTGGGCTTAGGACGGTTAGGGCACTGATTCTAAAGCCGGGGTCCTGGGCAGTGACTGTCAAAGGCCTGCTCCAGGGAGTGAAACAGCTGAGTGCCCTGCCCCGGCCCCCTCTTTCTCTGGGCTGGCGGTGCAAGGTCCTCTTTCCCCCTTTGCTGCTGCTGCTGCAGGGCAGCCCGCTGCCTGGATGAAGGTGGGCCCTCCTGGCCCTCCACCAACAGCCCCCTCTCCCCCAGGTATAGCACCCTGCCTGGGCGCAGGGCCCTGAAGAACTCCCGCCTGGTGAGCCAGAAGGATGATGTCCACGTCTGCATCCTTTGTCTCAGGGCCATCATGAACTATCAGGTAAGAGGCAGCACCAGCCATGGTTCCCGGCCTCTTCTGCCTCGTCTGCCAAGCCAGGAGCGTTAGGAGGACACCAGCTTTAAAAAGGTTTGCTGGTGCGCCCACAGTCAAGGACTCAAAGACCTGCCTTCCCCACCATCAAGGCCTCCCCTCTCCTTCTGTCTTTTTCCCTTGCTACAGTATGGATTCAACCTGGTCATGTCCCACCCCCACGCTGTCAACGAGATTGCGCTCAGTCTCAACAACAAGAATCCAAGGTGAGCTCCTTCCCTCCCTTTTCTTCCCCACTCGGCCCCAGGCTCTGGGGATCTGGGCTTCACTTGCCCCTGGCAGTGGGGTCCTATGGCCGGGGCAGTGTCCTGCTGGGGCAGCAGCAGTGTCCCTGGCTTCCCTCTGGCCTGCACAGCTTAGTAAGGGAGCAAGCCTGCCTTCTCCTGCCTTTCCCAAACCCAGCCTCTCCCCTCACCACTGAGGCTGTCCCCACTCTCTGTAAGGACTCACTCATTTGTTCAAATGAGCTGTGTGGTGGTTACGGTGGGGAGCTAAGGTGTTGACCTTCCTTCTTTGCCCTTTAGGACGAAAGCCCTTGTATTGGAGCTCCTAGCAGCTGTGTGTTTGGTGCGGGGAGGTCATGAAATCATTCTTGCTGCCTTTGACAATTTCAAAGAGGTCAGTCTCCTGCAGTTGTGTGTGTGTGTGTGTGTGTGTGTGTGTGTGTGTGTGTGGCAGGGAGGAGGTGGGAGCAAGGTAGGCAAGCACCCTTTCCTGCAATCTTACACACGCCAATGATTTTAACATCCCAGTGCTTACCTAAGTAGCCTGCCACCACGTCCCGCAGCCCCCCAACAAAACCAGAACTTCAGTCTTACCAGATTGTGTGCCAGGAAAGTTCTTGATTGGCCAGCTGAGGGTGCCCTCAGACAGCTGAGGTCTCTAGTCCAGGGGTCCTAGCCTGGCTGTGCATCAGGACGCCTGAAGATCTTGTTACGCGAACAGACCCCAGGGAGGCCTGCGCTTTGACAGGCTCCCTAGGAGGCTCTGAGGCAGTGGACCCACTGGTAGAGCACAAGGTGGAAGCCTTTGCAGTGGAAGGAGAAGGCAAGCAGGGATTCTGCTGGGTTGGTGGCTGTTACTGGTGAGGGTAAAGGGAGCTTGTACTTGGGATTTTCCCAGCTCTGGGCCTGGCTCTGGAAACCCCACGTGCTTGAACATGGGATTCCTCGACATCCAGCTGCAGCTGCTGGTCCCGCCCCTTCCTTCTCCTCCGTGGACCGCTTCCCTAGCATCCATTGTTCAAGCCAGGAAATGGCTCTTCCTCCTCGAAGCCAGAGCTCAGAGGAGTCTTGGGACCCCTGTCAACACAGGGCCTTTCCTGCACCCTGGCCTCTGTCCTGCATCCCCACTAGGACCTCAGCCCCTTGCCTCAGCCAGTGCCTCCAGCCTTCCTCCTCCCTCCCTCCCTCCTTCCTTCAGTAACTTTGCCACAGTGAACCCTTGTGTTTCTTTTTGGTCCACCCCCCGAGGCACCTAAAACTCAATCTAAGGCACAGGCTTTATTGAGCTCCCTCAGCAAGTTGGTGGGGGACCAGGGAACCAGGACAGGTGCTAGGTCCCAGACTGTCTTCTATCGTGTCCTGAATGGTCCACTGCATAGCGAGAGTTGTGGTTAAACTTGGCCTGAATCAGTCCTTTGGCCATGCTGTACCTGGCAGCCAGGGCTCAGGGGCTTGGGCTCTGCCTGGGACAGGGCCTTTCACTGAGAGGTTTGATCATTCAGGTATGCAAGGAGATGCACCGCTTTGAGAAGCTGATGGAGTATTTCCGGAATGAGGACAGCAACATCGACTTCATGGTGAGGAACTGAGTCCAGGCCCAGCAGGACGGCTGGCTCCCTGAGAACAGGGGCCAGGCTGACAACGGATGTTGACACTCTGTGTAGAACCTAGAATGCGTCTCCCTACCCAGTAAATGCTCTTTGTCCATTGCCCACTCCAGAGAGTGTTTAGAACTTTCAAGACAATGTCATTCAGATGTCCTGAGTCTGCCTCCTTCCCCTTTCTGGTATTCCATCCCTGGTTTGGATCCTGGCTGGGATGCACTCCCTTTCCCAAACACGTCCTCCAGCTTCTCTGCCCTTCGGTGTCAGGTCTTCAGCCAAGTAGGGATGTCTCAAGAAGCACCTGCTCACATGCAGAGGAAATCAGAGTGGTAGCTTCGTTTATATCTATTTCCCATGTAATTTACCTGTCTTAATTCACTGAGTATTAAGTTTGATATCTTTAAAGTTAAAATGTTCTTCTGCTCTGAGAAAGAGGTAACTATTTTATTCACTGCTTTTGACTATCCCCCTGAGGATGCTGGTTCTAACATCCCCCCACCCTCCCTGTCTCTTGGTCTCTCCTACCCTTCCTGTCTCTGCCCGTCGGGGCACTTCTTCCGCAGGTGGCCTGCATGCAGTTTATAAACATCGTGGTGCACTCAGTGGAGGATATGAACTTCCGGGTCCACCTGCAGTATGAGTTTACTAAGCTGGGGCTGGAGGAGTTCCTGCAGGTGAGCTGGGCTTGAGTCCTCACAGGGTGAGGAGCTCTGGGGCCAAGGACAAGCTTAGCCGTATCACAGAGGGTTTTTCTTTTATAAGAGCCTAGTCATGGATGCGCCTGGAACCCTGCCTGTCTTCTGTGGCACGGGACTCAGACCCTCCCGCAGAGCGCGTCCTAGTCAGGCAGCTCCATGGGGTGAGAATCTGGCATGGCTGCTGTAGGAACTCCCTGGGTCTGAGGCTCTAGAAAGTGGCCGTGGAGGGTGATGAGGACCAGGTCTTTCTCAGGACGCTGCCCCAACTGCTACTCCTTCTGCTCTCCCCAGAAGTCAAGGCACACGGAGAGTGAAAAGCTGCAGGTGCAGATCCAGGCGTACCTGGAGAACGTGTTTGACGTGGGGGGTTTGTTGGAAGATGCCGAGACCAAGAACGTGGCCCTGGAGAAGGTGGAGGAGCTGGAGGAGCATGTGTCCCATGTAGGTGGTCCTCCTTTGCTGCCAGAGCCACCGTTGTGGGGGGAAGGGGATGGGGACATCAGAGTTCCAGGAATCATGAGCTGGCCCACTTGCCTCCAGATTGAGCCCAGGGAAGCCTCAGGCACCGCCGGGGCTCTAAAGCACGCTCGGGCTGAGGCACTGCATCATCCAGAGGTCAGAACACACACTGACCTCCAAAACTGGGCACGAGGTGGCCTCCGGCTTGAGAGAGTCAGATATAGCCATTTGCCTCGTACTCTTTCATATGATCTCATCCCCTGGACCCACAGCAGCAATGTAGGGAAGCCACTAGGCCAAGCTGCCTTTGGGGCCCGGGTCCTGTGGGGTTCAGGCTGTGCTGAGCACCCAGGCTTTAGGGCCAGCCCTGAATCTGCCCTTCCCATCCTGCAGCTCACAGAGAAGCTTCTGGACCTAGAGAACGAGAACATGATGCGGGTGGCGGAGCTGGAGAAGCAGCTGCTGCAGCGGGATAAGGAACTGGAGAGCATCAAGGTACCAAGTAGCCAGGGAGGGGAGGCCCTGACCTCTGGCTGCTGCTGGTGCCAGGGCCTGGGGACTTTTGTTTTTCTTTCCTGAATCATGTCAAGTCCTTGAAAATCCAGATCTTGATTCATGACCTTGAGGCGCTCAGATGAGGGCGGGCTGATGACTTCACCCCATTTTTTGGTTGGAGAGGGAAGCTGAAGCCGGAGTGGGCCAGACATGCCCAGAAGAGGGTGGGAGCAAACCTGGCACCTGAGGGCACCTCTGGGGTCCAGGGCTCCTCCTACCAGCCCATCCTGCCGCTTTTTCCTCCCCTGCACCCCCAGTGCTGCTGCCAGCCCTGCGTCATGAGCAGGCTCGGAGAAGCCCAGGTCCTCGGGGCTGTCGTTAGGGTATCCACCAAGTCTCCTAAATTGGGAGAGCAGGGGCTCCTCATATTTCAGCATCTTCTGTCCCCTCAGCTCACTTTTTGTTAGTTATAAATCATGCCCCAACCTAGCATTCCTTCCAGAGGGATACAGAAATGCTGGCTCTGTTGAGCTTGGTAAAGATCTGCTGAGCCCCTGCCAGGAGTCTGGAGCACTGCCTTGGGAGTACGGAGGATACAGAGATGGCCGAGGCAGGGTCTTGTCTATAGGGGGCTCCTAATTGAGCGCGTGCACAGCCAAAAGAAATGAGAGCAGTGCTGGGCACAGAGGGCTGACAGCTGTGTAGCAGGCTGGAGGTGGGTCAGGAAGAATTACACGGGGGCATCTTCTACCTGGGCCTTGAGGGACCAGTGAGACTAAGGCTGGAGCAGAGAGGAAGGACATGGCAGGACCCTTGTGCTCCCCGCCAGCTCCCCTTGGTCCCCACCAGGGTTTCTTGTGCTGCTGCCGACCCTCCCAGAGACCCTAACTGGGAGACCCTTGGATAGGAAGTCTCACTCTGGGGACTTCTGTGACTGCAGTGCCTTCAGCCCTCTTTTTCTGAATGGTGCGTCTGCCCCACAGGAGACTTATGAGAACACGAGCCACCAGGTGCACACCCTGCGGCGGCTCATTAAGGAGAAGGAGGAGGCGTTCCAGCGCCGATGCCACTTGGAGCCCAATGCCCGGGACTCGGAGTCAGTGGGCAGTGAGGCCTTGGCCCGGGTGGGTCCTGTGGAGCTAAGCGCAGGCATGCCAGCCTACGACCTGGAACTCCTGGCTCCAGCCCCGCCCCCCGAGGAGGCCGCCCCCCTGCCTCCTCCGCCCGCTCCTCCCCTGCCCCCGCCACCTCCCCCTTTACCAGGTAAGCAGGACCCTGGGAGCAA
Organism: Mormoops blainvillei; assembly: GCA_004026545.1. Classification (NCBI taxonomy): domain Eukaryota; kingdom Metazoa; phylum Chordata; class Mammalia; order Chiroptera; family Mormoopidae; genus Mormoops; species Mormoops blainvillei. Next base: position 98,471 of record PVJD01004147.1, on the reverse strand, counting down.
GGAGGGGCAGCTTCGTTGTGGGGCCAGACCAAAACCCTCGTCAGCAGTTCCTTCCTCAGGGAGAAGCTGGGGACATGACTGGAAGGATGTAAAGGCAGGCGGGAGAGGACGGAGGGGGTGGTCCAGACTCTGAGGGAAGCTCAAGTTAGTAGGGTGGGGATGTCTAAGGGTGGACATGGACCTGTTTTAAGGATCATAAAGCTGCTGCTCCTGATTCCTCTGAAGACAGCAAAGGAGAGGGCTTAGATCAAGAGAGAGCGGCTCAAAGACTGCCGTGATCTGCCCCGTCAGAGTTAGGACCCCTGAGAGCCACTTGAGCCAGGAATTCAGGCAGATTTCTTTCCTGAGAGTCGTTAGGTTAAGGCCAGGTGGGGTGGACAGAGGAGAGGGGTCCTCTGAGGAGCCTCTTGGCCCCTGGGCCACTGTGCAATTCTTCTTCCCTCAGACAAGTGTCCCCCAGCCCCACCTCTCCCTGGTGCTGCTCCCTCTGTGGTGTTGACAGTGGGCCTTTCGGGTGAGTATCGCCAGGGATCTGGGCAGAGTTAGTGGGACCAAGGGCGTGGGTCCTTGGCCCCTGCCTCACTGATCCTCCTTCCAAATCAGCCATTCGCATCAAGAAACCTATCAAGACCAAGTTCCGGCTGCCTGTCTTCAACTGGACAGCCCTGAAACCCAACCAGATCAGTGGCACTGTCTTCAGCGAACTTGATGATGAGAAGATTTTGGAGGTAGCAGGGCCTGGGGCCCTGAGGGAGAAGTTGGAGGCTGGGGACCAGGTTTCCCTTTTAGCCAGGTCTCCTGGCCTCGGAAAAGCCCTCTGACTCAGCAGCCCCTGATCCAGAGCTGAGCTGATGCTGCTGGGACTGCGGCTGGGGCTCGTCTGGTAGGAAGCGGCCACAGCACTTTTTTTCTTGTCAACTCCTGCCAGGACCTGGACCTGGACAAGTTTGAAGAACTGTTTAAGACGAAAGCCCAGGGCCCTGCCCTTGACCTCATCTGCTCTAAGAACAAGACAGCACAAAAAGCCGCCAGCAAGGTGACTCTGTTGGAAGCTAATCGTGCCAAGAACCTGGCCATCACTCTACGCAAGGCTGGCCGCTCAGCCGAGGAGATCTGCAGAGCCATCCACACGTGAGGCTCCCCCTGACCGGGCCCTGGTCCCCAGCCAGTTGGAAGCCCAGTTCTCCATCTTGGATCCTGGCCTTCGCTGGAGTCCAGGGCAATGGCAGAACTGCCTCACACCCTTTAGTCGTCCACTGGGTTGGCCAGAACTCACTGCATCCATGCTGTGTGCCAGGCATTGTGTGAGATGCTGGGGATTCATCATAGACCTTCATTCAAAGAACTCCCAGTCTAGTGGAAACAGCCCAGTAACAATGGGTGATAACCACCAAGGTGATGAAGATACAGGCAGCTTTGGGAGAACAGGGAGGGCCAGGTAGCTCAGCTGGATCATCAGGGAAGATTTCCCAGAGGAGGTGATGTCTTACCTGCGACCCGAAGGAAGTATATGAAATCCAGTTCAGGTCCTGGAGGGAGAAGCATGGTGCCTTGGGTACTGAAAAAGGCTATGTCCTTAGTGTAAGGAGAGAAGTAGGAGAGACAGGGTAGAAAGTGGGCAGAAGTCTTGCAGGCTGGGCCTCCTAAGCCACACTGAGTGTTAAGACTTCTCCGAAGGAGCAGAGGGAGGCATGGAGGGTTTTTAAGCAGGGCATGGAACGTTTCCCTAGGGTGATCCTCTGCCTCTGGCTGCGTCCTGCTCACAGACCTCACCCTCAGTCCTCCTAGGAGCTGGAGAATAAAGGGATGATGGGTAATGTGAGCAAATGCCAGACCTGAAGGGATTCCTCCCCCCTACACAGGTACGACCTACAGACACTACCTGTGGACTTCGTGGAGTGCCTGATGCGCTTCCTGCCCACAGAGGCCGAAGTGAAGCTGCTGCGGCAATATGAGCGGGAGCGGCAGCCCTTGGAGGAGCTGGCGGCGGAGGACCGCTTCATGCTGCTCTTCAGCAAGGTGGAACGGCTGACCCAGCGGATGGCCAGCATGGCCTTCCTGGGCAACTTCCAGGACAACCTGCAGATGCTCACACCGGTAGGGCCCCCACTCAGTCATAGTCACCTGGAGCTCCCTCGCTGCCCTCCACCTACTAGTCACGTCGCCAGTCCTCCCAGTCCTCCCAGCCCCTCGTTGACACTGCCCCATCCTGGCCCGGGGTTACTCAGCTCTTCGTCTTGCTTTCCAGCAACTCAATGCCATCATTGCAGCCTCCGCCTCTGTCAAGTCCTCGCAGAAGCTGAAGCAGATGTTGGAGGTGGGGAGACATTGTGGACGGGGGTGCTGATGGGTCCCAGGTCCTGGGTGGGGGACCTGCGGCTACATAGTGAAGAGGAAGGAGCCCTCAGGGCTTGGCCTGATCTCCTCCCACCCATCTTCTGGACAGATCATACTTGCACTGGGGAACTACATGAACAGCAGCAAGCGGGGGGCCGTGTATGGCTTCAAGCTCCAGAGCCTGGATCTGGTAAGATGCTGGTGGCAACGTGGGGCCAGGAACCCGAGGGATGGCGGCCGCAGAGCCAGGGTGTTCAGTCCTCTCACACTGCTCCCTGCCCCCATCCCTCAGCTGCTGGACACCAAGTCCACTGACAGGAAAATGACACTGCTGCATTTTATCGCCTTGACGGTGAAGGAGAAATACCCAGACCTGGCCAACTTCTGGCACGAGCTGCACTTTGTGGAGAAGGCTGCAGCAGGTGAGGGGAGCCTGCCCCTTTTTCAGCTCAGGACAATCCCAGGAAGCTATGAGGAGATGGAACACTTGGGTCCCTTTGTTTCTGGATTTTGTTGTCTGTTTTCTGATCACTTCAAAGCTTTCCGCTGGGGCCATGGGCAGGGGCCACCCAGAGGGAGCCTTCCTGCAGGCACCAGACCCAGCCAAGCCCTTCTCACCTGGGTCGGTGGGAGCAGGCAGAGGAAGGCGGCAGTGGCTCTTTGCTCCGTACTCCTCCAGGCTGGGCCCAGAGACTGCGTTTCTCGATGACGTGTGGGGAAGTGCTTGGAAATACCATAAGGCCCCTCAGACATAAGGGAGCTGTTATTTCTGCCCCACTCATGAAAACGGGTAGGCCCGAGGCAGCTCCGTTTTGGAGAGACCAGCAGTCTCTCTGGCCTGCCCTCCTTTGCTACTTCACTCTTCGGGGTCATGAATTCCCAGCTTCCATCCATCTTCCTCTCCCCTGTGAGAGCCTGGCTAGCCTGGTGTGTCCCTTTCTGGGTCCACCTGGCTGGCTCAGGAAGCAGGAGAACCTGAATGAGCGCATGCTGAGGGGCAGGTGGGCATGTCAGGCCCTGGGCAGGCCTCAGCCAGGGCTCTGGTGACCACAGTGTCCCTGGAGAATGTGTTGCTGGATGTGAAGGAGCTGGGCCGGGGCATGGAGCTGATCCGGAGGGAGTGCAGTATCCACGACAACAGCGTCCTTCGGAACTTCCTCAGCACCAATGAGGGCAAACTGGACAAGCTCCAGCGTGATGCCAAGACGGCTGAGGTGAGCACGGGGTGGAGGCTGGCGGGAGCAACCAGGATTAAGGCGCTGTGGGCCCTCTAGGTGGGTGTACTTTGGTTCTTGGATCAAAGAACTTCTATCAAGCGCTGGCTGGCTGGCGTAACTTAGGGGCAAGGGGGTACGGCGGGTGGCAGGCAGCTGCCTCTGGGAGCGCACTCTGGGGCGCTCAGGAGCCCGGTTCTTTCCCAGCCCACAGGGGCTGGGTGCTGCTGTGGGCCCCTGTCCCCGGTGGGGAGCCTGGCTTCTCCTTCCCCACCGGGCTGACCCCTTCTGCCCACCCCTCCTCAGGAGGCCTACAATGCAGTTGTGCGCTACTTCGGTGAGAGTCCCAAGACCACGCCTCCTTCTGTGTTCTTCCCAGTATTTGTCCGATTCATTCGTTCTTACAAGGTGAGCAGGAGAGAGGCTTTTAAGGAAAAAAGGCTGAGAGAAAACTGATTGACGGAGAGGGGGTTGGGCTTCAAGTCTGGGTCTTTTCCGTCTCCTCCTCCGAGTCCTGGGAGGGAGCGATGGAAGCTGGCCACAGGCCTTAGCTGTGAACTGGTGGGCAGGGTGCGGGCCCAGGCCCTTCCTGTCATTGTTTGGGGCAGGAAGTGCCCCTCCAGAGGGTGGCCACCTGGGGTTGCTGGTCCCACTGCCACCCACTCTCCACCCTCAGTGTCAGGCCCTCCCCTCACAGCTTGTGTGAGCCTCACAACCCCCACCACCATGGTTCTTAGGAAGCAGAACAAGAGAATGAAGCCCGCAAGAAACAGGAGGAGGTAATGCGGGAGAAGCAGCTGGCTCAGGAAGCCAAGAAACTGGATGCCAAGGTGGGTGGGACCAGAGCAGGGGCCTGAAGGAAACTGGGTGGAGGATCAGGAGGGGGTGGAGCCAATGGAGAGGAGATGGAAAACGAGCCCACAGACCACCCAGAGGGCCCGAGGCTGGCGTCCAAAGGGTTGGAGACAGGGCCTTTGGGAGGGGGATCCCCAGGCAAGCGTGGGGGCTGGGCTGCAACGCGCAATCAAGGACATCCTCAGACTGCACGCTGGGCAGGAACCATCCCCATGGTAGGTTAGTGATGGGTCCCTTCCCTTCAAATGCTTGGCCCTAGACCCCATCCCAGCGGAACAAGTGGCAACAGCAGGAGTTAATTGCAGAACTGAGGCGGCGCCAGGCCAAGGAGCACCGGCCTGTGTACGAGGGGAAAGATGGTACCATTGAGGACATCATCACAGGTGGGGGCTCTTTTCCTCCCTGGGGCCTGGGTGTTGGGCTCAGCTCCCAAAATCGAGTCATACCCTCTGGGTTCTCCTCCCACCCCACCCCTGTGGGGCCTGACCACAGTGTCTCTCTCCTGGGCCACAGTGCTGAAGAGTGTCCCTTTCACGGCCCGTACTGCCAAGCGGGGCTCACGCTTCTTCTGCGATGCAGCCCACCATGATGAGTCAAACTGTTAACCCCCAAGGCTGGGGCCCCTGACAGGTACTGGGCACCACAGCTGTCCCTCTGCATGACTTGGCACCATCCTCTGGCTGCCTCAAGGTGATGGGGACACATACTTTCCTCCCTGCATGCCCCATGCTCTGAGAAGCATGGCTTATGCCCTGCATGTGCCCTCAGGGAAGTGCTCTCTCTCCCACTAATGCCGTCCTAGCTTCTACTAAGACCAAGGGTAGGGACCAGGCCACTGCCTCTGATGGCCAAGACCGAGGCTCTGTTACTGGGCCTGGGTGTCCTTTGTCCTTGCTCCCCTTTTGGGACCCTTCCTCATAAGAGCACTGGCAGTAGCTTCTGCCCAGGGGCATCAGATGTCCCTTGACCTTCCTCCCAATATCCAATCTGCTGGGGGTCTTGTCCCAGCTTCTGGCTCTTGCTGAGTCTCCCTCGTTTCTGCCGCTGCCCAGCGGCCTCTAGTCATACCCCACTGGTCCTCTGAAAATGGGGAGCCCCAGCCATCTCCATGACCTTCCCCTCCAGCGTCTTTAAGCTTCTCCCTCATCTCACTCATGGCTGGCTCCTCTCTGGCCCCGTGTGAGCCGCTCCTGAAGGTGCTTTTCCTGCAGAGTGGGCCTGGCCTGGCCGCCCTGACTCTTCACAGACCTCTGTCTTCCCCACAGGCCTCCACCACCAGCCCATTGTCGTTCGCCACCAAGCCAGGAGCGTGGCTCCACCCAGTGGCCCCCCTCGGGCTCCAGGCCCCCACTGAGACCCTCTAGGAGCCAGAATCGCTTCCAACTGAGTCCTCCAAGTCCAACCAGTGGACCCAGAGCCCTGGAATCGGCCAAGGGCCCAGCAGAGGGCTGTGCTGCTCTCGACTCAGTATCCGCCCCAGCTCTCAAAGCTACATCCTGCCTGCTGCCCCTGTGGGCACTAGGTCTTTTGAGGCCTTGGTCGGCCCAGGTGCCTCCAGTACTGCACTTTGCCCCCAAGGTCTTCAACTCCATTTCCTAAAGGGTCACCAAGAGTCAGCTCAGGGCTGGAAAAAATTTCCAGCTTTAGCCTGCACAGGAGCACCTAGGCCACTCTGTTAAAGCTGGAGAAACAACAGGAGAAAGCAATCGCCCCTTCTATTTCACAGCCCCATAGTCTGCTGTGGTCTGCAGGTGTCCAGGTTTGGGGCCCCTGGGGCCCCTGCTCATCTCAGATCACCTTTTATGAGGAGCAAGGCTCTCCTAAGCCTGGGACCCACTCAGCTGTGCCCAGGGTAGGGGCAGCGAGAGATGCCAGACTCGCAGCCCCGGCCCTTTCCATTCCAGGCTGTCCTTGCTGAGGTGGGCAGAGGGGCTTGCTCTGCCCCAGCCCTAAGACGGCTAGAGAGAGGGTGTGCCAACAACTTCACCACCTTTCTACAGCCAGGTTTTTTTGAGGAGGCCAGGAGGCATGGTGGCCTTAACTGGCTATATTCTCAGTCCCCTGCTGGTTTATTAGCCCCTGGAAGGGAACACAGGGGCCCACTCCTTTTTGTACATGTACCTTCTCTCTTGTATATAAACCCTAGTCCTTCTTTCTCCCAACAAAGGCTTGAAGCACCAGGCCTGACTCTGTCTCCTCTTTCTCAGTGTGGTGGGTGAGGGTGGCCATTTAGCTTGACCTGAGCCATACAGATAAAAGGAGGCTGGGCAGAGCTGCCATCTGCTTGGGGGAGGTGAGCACAGAAACCTGGGGAGGAGAACCAGGCTAGGTGGGCCCTGACCACACAAAGGGAAGCAGGCCTGCCATGAGACACAAGCGCCCCCTGCTGGCCATGGATGCACCTGCCCAGTCCCGGGCCCACCATTGAAAACAAAAGAGCCACTGGCCATGTTATAAATATTATTATTTATAAAACAAAACCAAAACAAAACACACATAAACTGGGTCCCCAGGACGTGGGCAGGCAGGAGCAGGCTCTGATGCTAGAGGGTAAGGGCACTGCCCTCTGCCACCCAGGCTGTGTCCACCAGCCTGTCACTTCCCTGGAGGCCCCTTCTCGCATTCTATCTACTGGCACCACCCACCCCACATGGCACACACCACCAATCTCGTGTGGGGCTGAGGGCATGGACTGCACTAGTTGTCTGGGAAATGGGGGACCCTTGATCACAACGAGCAACCTCAGGAGGTGCCGGCAATGGCGTGTTGGGGGTGGGGTTACTTGAGGAAAAATGGGCACAGACCAGACTGAGGAAGGCGTCTGGGGCAGAGAGTGAGGGTGACCTAGCAGCCACAGCCTCACACGGACCCAAGGCCGAGCAGCTCGTGGGGTCACTGGTGGTCATCCAGCTGCTGCAGGAGTGTCCGCCGCCGCCTTTCCAGCTCACCCTCACTCAGCTCACTTTCTGACGTGTCCCAGCCCGTCTGGTGGAGCAAAGGCACAGCTCACCCACAGCCTCCCCTGAGGGCCATGGAGGCCTGGACAGAGCACTGCCTGGGCTGGGACCAGGCACCTGCCTCTCACCTTCTCCTTCTTGATTCCAAAACCTGGGGAGCGATTAGGGAGCTCTGCCAGCCGGAGCTCCCTGTCCTTGTCCTGTTCTGGTTCTTTCTCATCACTCTCCTTGCCAGCTTTCTCCTCAGGGTCTGTCACACTCTCAGGACTGTTCTGTAAGAGCCCAGAGCCCGCCTCCTCAGTTCCTGTGAAGAACAGCCCGGAGGCGGGTGGAAGAGATCTCACAAAATAGCAGGGCCTTGGGTGGAAGTTCCTTCTCTACGCACCGACTTGTGTCTTCTCTTTTTAGTTTTCTTTTTTGGTTTCTTGGCTTTCCGAAGGTTATGATCTAGAAATAGAAAACCCCCCCACTAAGTTCCATGGGAGAAGGGAGGGATCGTCCTTTCCTCTGCCATAGTCCATCTGCCTGCTCCTCCTTCACAGCCAGGGACCTGCCCGAGGACGTCAGTCATTCCAGTTTTCCTCCCATCCCTTCTGGGCAGGGATGGGAAGTTCCTCCTGCTCCCCACCAGGTGCAGCCCTCCCAGTCCACTCTGCCCTCGGGCTGGGGCTCTCCAGAGCCTCCTCTCAGTCTGGGCCAGCTTCTCCAGCTCCCAACTGCTTACCTGATCCAAGGAGAAGGCGGGAGGATGGGGAGCCCCGTCCTCCAAGGGCAGCACCCCCACTTTCAACTGAATCAAGTGAGGAAGAGGGCTCAGAGCCAGATTCGGAGGGGTTCTGCCGCCTCCGCTTGGGGGGCCGGAGAGATGGTGGGGGCAGCTCCTCCTCTTCCGACTCGGAGCCCTGGGCCAATCGGCAGATATACGTCAGTGCACACATTCCCTGGCCTTCAAAAGCCCTCAAGTCTGGGAACTGGGGGCAAAGAGAAGGATCCAGGGCCAAAGGAATCCTTAAATCTCCCTCCAGGAGCGATGACACAGGGGAAAAATAAGAAAAGTTCTTATTTCCCCAGGGCAGCCCAGCCTCGCCCACACCCTCCCCCACCAACTCACTGAGGGCGAGTGGGAGCGCCTGCGGTGGTGCTTCTTGCCCCTTCTGCCGTGCTTTCGGCCTTTGGTGTGGAGGTGCTGGCATTCAGTCTGGTAGAGGTAGAGGGAGGAGTAAGGGAGGCGCCTGGGTCAGCCTTAGGGAGAACCCTGCAACCTAAGATCTGGTTTGTCCTCCTTTACTGAGGTTTGAGCCTTAGGCCTATCCAGGGCACCTAAGACCCCCTCCTTTGCTGTCCAGGGAAAGGAGAGGTCTCTGGGGCGGGGGGTTGGGGGGGGAGTTTCTGTGGTGCTGGCCTCAGGTGTTCAAGCACCTGGATGCAGAGGACCGGAAGCTCTGCCTCACCTCCAGTACCTGCAGGAACTCCCGGAAGAGCCGGATCCGCTCCGACTCCAGGGTGATCTGCTCAAAGGCTGAGTCGCACACAAAGCGCTCACGGACCTTGAACGGGAGAGCACTGCTGATCAGACCAGCCCCGGCACGGCATGGGTGCCGCCATGAGCACAGGGCAGGGCTGGGGCGAAGGAAGGAAGGGAGCCGGAGCTGGCCCCAGCTGTTATGACTGGGGTGGGCCCCCAGTGGTGGTGAAGCACCGCTGCCCTCAGGACTGAGGGGGTGGCGTGTGGCGCCAGGCTGCAGTCCTGACCTCTTCCCAGGCAGTGCCCAGCTCCAGAGCAGGCACGGCCTGCCTCAGCATGCTTCGAAAGGCAGCTTCCCTGCGCCGCAGCCTCCGCGCCTCCTCCTTCTCCCGCTCTCTCTCCCGCGCCTCTGCCTTCTCCAGTAGCTGAGGGCAGAAAGCACACGGAGGGTCACCCAGGAGGGTGGGTGCCCGGGCCCCACTCAGGCATACCTTAGGAAGTGGGAAGTTGGGGTCTGGGCTCGTACCATCATCCCCTGAACTGGGGTACAGTTATACTGGGGCAGTGAGCAAGACGGAATGAACCAAGACAGGGATGAGTTTGAGCAGGAGCCCTGGCTACAGCCCCGCCCCGCCCAACCCCTCACACTATTGAAGGTCAGCTTGATGTTGCCTGCGTCCAGCGCAGCAGCCCTCTTGTCAAAGCTTATGACGTGGGCGAAGTCCTCAAAGGCTGTGTTCACCTCCACACAGAAGCCCCGGTCCTGTGGGCACAGCAGTGCATGAAGCAGGGGACACCGCCAGGGCGGACAGAGGGGTCCAACTATAGGATGCTCGAGAAGTCCCCCACCCCAAGAGATCCACAGGACTAGGATGCATTCAGAAACCAAGTTGTCCAAGTCTTCACCATCTAATGATTAAGCCCCGACGCCTACCCCTGCTGTGGATGCCACAGGAACTGGAGGGCTGGATCACATGGGGAAAAGGAGGCGAGGCAGGGTGTGTGTGGATGCGTGTCTGTGCCATGTCCGCTGACTGATGCCTGAGTTTCTCATAATTAGTTCTTGGCTCTTTTAGCTTAAAGCTTGGTCTGGGCCCTCCTGCTGCTCAGTAACTCCCTTGCATCCTTAGGCGATCCCACTCCTCCGGTGGTCCCACTCTTTGGCTACATTTATTGAGTGCGTACTAAATACCAGCTACCAAACTTAGTGCCTCACACATTTAATCCTCACCTCTCTAAATTTACGCATAAATCCTAGTCTAATTTTATGCAGGAGAAACCAAGGTTTAGAGAAACTAGACCACTTGCCCAAAGTCTCACAGCTCATAAGTACATGGCTGAGCAAGAACTCTACCCCAGGTCTTTCTAACACCAGAGTTCATACTTGGAGGCACTACACCCCCACAGATCAACTGGTCCACGGGAGAGACAGAGGCCATCAGGCATGCAACCCCCAAACAACATGAAAAACACATTCTCAAGGCGCCATGGGCCAGGCTCTGTGATTCTCATCTAAGCCTCGCAACACCCCAATAAAACAGAGACTTAGGAAGGAAAGTTTTCTCACTTGGCTCAAGACAGCACGGTGGAAAGTGGAGCCACTGGAGTTTGAAGTCTGGCTCTCCCGTCAAGGGGGGGCACAGGCCCAACTTCCCCTCCTCTCCTTCCACACAGCTCTAACTTGTCCCAGCCTTCCTGCTGATGGCAAAGACATTACTCTTCCTGCGTCTTCCAAGAGGACTTCCTCAACCCACACTCTCCAGCCCTTCTCAAACATATCAACCTCTTAGGGAACTGACAGCTTCAATCTCGCCTCTTCACTGGCTTCTTCCATCAACCACACACTTCACTTCACTTGGGCTTCCTGCCTGCCCTGCTCTCATCTTCCTCAGGCTTAACAACCTGCTTCTTTTCCTTTGTTTCAAAAACCTTTAAATGTCGCACAAAGGAAAATGAATAAGAATTTATTGAACTTACCATAGGCAAGACATTACAAATGTTAAATTCTCGCAACCTTGCACATAAATTATCCCCATTTTACAGATGAGGAAACTGAGGCTCAGAGCCATTATATAACTTGCAGAGGTCTCAATCAATGAATAGCCAGAGTTATGTGACTCTAAAGCCTATGATACACCCACTCTAGCCTCTTCATGGACACTGATCTCCCAAAAGTGGTTCACGTCCTCCAAAGGCTTCTTCTCAGCCATTGCTTATCTGGTCCTCAGCATCTTTGCAGTTCAATGCTCCCTTCTCCAAGGTCCCCTCCTGTTTCTCTGACCTCTTTTACTGCCTCTCTTGCATGCACATATTCACCTGAGAATAGCACTTAGTCTTTTCAATCTATACTGTCCCTAGCAATCTCATTCTCTACCTCGCTCATTTTCAGACCCATTCCAGACTGGATATTTCAAGACAGTTCAAATTCAGCAGATCCTAAGAAAATTCCTTTCTCGTAAGCTCGTGCCCATCCCCTCCCCACATATCTCCCAGGCCCGGATCTTCTGTCTTCCAGCTGTTCCAAGTTCGGGGCTCTCAGCATTATCCTATGGGATGAGAGGCACCATCACAATCTGCCTGACTGGTGGACAGCCACAGGGACTCCTGGCTTGTCGGCCTTCTGTAGGCAGGAGACCAAAAGTGGGGACAGGAAGAGGAACTGCCTAAAGACGCTTCCTTCTCCAGAGATGTGGAAAAGCTGGAGTCAGGATAGGCTTCCTAAAGGCCTGTTAGTAGTACCAGCCCCTCTGTGGCTAAAAGTTAAGCGCTCAATAAAATTTAGCTTTCCTGGGACTAGATATTTCTACTTCATATGACTATTCTATTTAATATATGGTATTTACTTTATTTCTCCCCGCCCCAGGTTGTTTTTGAGAATAATTTCCCAAATGGAATTCCTATTTTCCCCAGCCCTGTTTTTCCTACTTAATCCTTATCAATGGTGCCACCATCCCCTTGCGCCTTCCTTTCCTTCAATCACACACACACACACACACACACAAACCGCCCCCAAAATCAGACAAACCTTTATACAAAACCTTGATGTATAAATGAGAAGCAAGCTGCTGTACATGAAAATAGAAGGTGCATAACGCCCCCCAGCCCTACTTGTCCCAAGCAAAGCACTTCTGAAGGAACCTAGGGAGTGTGCGAAACAGTGGAATCACTACAGCTCTTTCCTCATCTGCCAGCCCTGAGCTCATTTCCCACCTGGGTCACTGTCGTGGCCTCCTGACTCGTCTCCCTGTGCACCTCCGACCCAGCCTTGAGAATCCAGGGCTGCCCACACTTTTTTAACACATGGCCCCAACAGTGGGATGGTGGTCCTGGGGAGAGTCAGGAGAGGGTGACTCATGCTCAAAATTTATTTGAACCACTTGCCACTGTACTTTTAGTATCCTCAGACTTCAGGTGCTATACCATCCCTAAGAATATGACACTCAGTCTGAGAGGTACTAATCTACTCTCACGCCGGGGCCTCTCCAAGGCATCAACTGATTAGATCATTCCTGGCTCCCCATTACTTAAAAGATAAAAATCCAAATCCCTTATTTTAGAATTCAAGGAATTTATACACAGGGATCTGCTTCCAAACTGGGATATGTGGTTCCAGAGAAATAAAGGAAGTCACAGGACAGTACGATATGTCTTACTTAAGGTCAGTAATTTTTTAAATATTAAGCTTATATTAAACAGAGAATTAATATGGTATTAAAATGCAATACTTGCATGAACTTATAAGGCAAAATATATGAAATGTGTGTGTGGTGGGGCATGTCTAGCTTTACTCTCAGATCCTTCTCACCTCTGGTGCCAAGTTACTCCCCTTGGTAACTAGGTTTGCTTGGGTGGAAAACTCCCATTTTTCAGAGGAGAAAACTGAGGCTCAGCAAGGGTAAATAATCTGCCCAGTCACACAACTAGTAAGCGGTTGAGCTGGACTTTTGCCCCAGCCAGTCTGCCTCCACAGTCACACTAACAAATATGCCTACTGCCTCCTCAAATGCATTAGAATGTCCTTCACTTGTGCAAAGAAATATGCTTTCTCTGTCGTCTTTGTCAGAAACAGGCTCTCTTAGTACACTGCTCACTTTTCCACCTTTGACAGACATGGATATTCAGAACTATTTCTCCAGTGTGAAAAAAGTGTGTGTGCGATGGAACATGCCCTCTGAGCTCGCTGCCACAACAGGGAGGTGAAGAACAGGATGACATGCTCCGTCTAAAAGGCAGTGGCATCTCAGCTGGAGTCCAATGAATGCCTTGCAAAACCAGCCCAGCGCCACTAGATTATCTAAATTTCCAAGAGAAGCTTAAGATGCATAATCTCTTGATCTTAAAATGTTAGAAAAAATTTTAAACTTTCCTAAAACACTGTATAGACCAGAAGGAACGTATCTGTGGGCTTTATGATCAACTATGCTTCTTACCCCTCAAACACACCACGCCTGTCCCCCACTTGCCTTCGCTCCTGTAGTTCCCTATGCCCAGGACCTCCACCCTCCTCCACCTACTCTTCAAATGTCAATTCTTCTGACTCTCATCTCTGTGATAACACTTGCCCTGCTGTATAACAGCTGTCACGTCTACCTATTAGGCCATGAGCTCCTTATGGGCAGAAATGGTATCTTAATTCATGTGAGTATCCCCAGCGCACGGTAAAGGATCATGGCAGATATCTGCAGAACTGAGCTGCAATGCTGCAAAACAGGGCTTATCAGGGAGTCCTGTCCCGGGAATGTGCCCCTGTACCCAGCCTGCACCTATCCGCAACCCCGGGACTCCCTCACCTTAAGGATGTCCTTAATGATCTTCTTCTCATCATGGAATCGAGCCTTCAACTCCTCCACATAGAACTTGAACAGGTCCAGAGGGGTGGAGCCTGCGGGGGAGGGAGGGAGGGGGGCCTGGCAGGCGGCAGCTTCCCGAGGCCGGGGGGTGGGGTCAAGGGCAGGACCCAACAGTAGGGGTGCAGAGAGGCCGGCGGGGCAGGAAGCCAGGCCAGAGAAGGGGAGCCCGGCTGCCTTACCCGGCTGGCCCAGCATGTTGGCAAAGCGGACATCAGTGCTGACTGCTGGGTACAGTTCCATCCAGGTGGACATAGAGTGAAGCTGCCCTGTCTCGTGCAGCTCGTCCAGGAAGGTCTGAGCAGGGAAAGGCCAGTTATATGGAGAGTGAGACATGGAGGGAGGTAGAGCCAAAGACTGGGGAGGAAGAGAGGGGATGGCAGGAGAGGCACGGATAACCCAGACTGAGGAAATGTGGGTGGGGGGTGGGGGATAGAGATGAAGACATACCAATGGTGAGGTGAGAGCAATGCAAAAGGAAAGAATGTAAATACAGACAGGGACGGACTAGAACATGAGAGTGAGCCAGGCTGGGAGGCAAAGAAACAAACTTGCCTGAAGCACAATCTTCCCATGACCTGGTTTCAACTTTCCTGTGAGTTACAGCTAAGTAGACCCCACCACTACCACCACCGTTGCCACCTCCAAGCTGGAGGATAGACTGCCTGTCTGGCTCCCCACCAAAGGCAAACAAACAGCCTAGTTGCCAAGCTGTGCCTTTAGGGTGCTCTCTGCTGGCAGCTTCCGGGTGATGCACACATCTCATCTCCCTAGATGGGCAAGGCCCAGTAGAGGGGACCAGCAGGGGAGACTTACAGGCATAACGAGGCCTTGTGGAGGTGGCACAGGGCTGGGCCCAGACAAAACAGTGGGCCTGACTGAGGAGGCGGGGCACAGGTGGAAAGGCTATGGTCCGGGGCAGAGGTGAGCTCTGATCCAAGGGGTGGCAAAGATACCTGGAAGGCCTCCCGGTTCTTGCGTTGCTGGCGCCGCTCCCGAAGCCGGGCCCGCTCTCGCTCCTCCTCCTCCTCCCTCTCCAAAGCTCGGATATGCTCCTCAAAGCAGATCAGTGCATCTTCCTTGTCCATGTCTAACCACAGAAAGGCGGTTCAGCAGGCACTGCACCAGCAGGGCACCCTCTCTGTCCCCAGTAGCCCCACTGCTTCGAGGATGCTGTCCCTGTAGGTGCTGGGGACAGCCAGGACAGTGGGGTAAGGTGAACAGAGGGCTCTGTGAGAGAGGGTACTGGAATGGCTGTTCTTGAGGAGAGATCACTAATTGGATGAGAAAAAATCAGTAAGAATTCAGCTCTTGTAAATTTAGGTACCAAAGTTGTAATATTTATGTAATCTGTTCTCTTGGGATCTAAGGTTTCAGTTTATGAAACTGGAAATCAATCAGGCTTTAATGCAACTTCAGAAGGTGAATTTCTGATATTGCCAGTGATTACAGGCCACCAACAACTTATTGTAACGTGTATCCAGTTACTATGCACAGTGCCATGACAATTCAAGACAATTCACATCAGCTATAAAAATCATCTCTAGGTCTTCTAATTCCTACCCCAAGCTCTGCCTCCAAGGACACAAAACCTCCAGGTCAACAGTGGACCCCGGAAGGAGAGGGTGCTCTGAGCATTCTGGGATCCCCAGAGTGCTAGGACTCCTGGACATCCAGGAGGGCAGGAGTACAGGGGAGCCAGGTCGGTGAGGAAAGGGGAAGGGCAGGTGCAAGCGGAGACCAGGCTTACTCTGAAGCTGATGGTCCTGAGCAAAGCTGGGGTTATCCATGAGGTACTGCTGGGCCTGGGACCATGTGGTCTGGAAGTTGACACTACTCATCCCATCCAGGATGCTCTTCAGGGCCTGGATATTGCGGCGCCGGAGCTGCTTGGCCTGTTCCTGGGGAGCCACGGGATCAGTGTGAGGCAGGGCAGGCCAGAAGTACTTAAGTGGGCCAGAGCCGAGGAGAATGTGGGGGAGAGGAAGGTAGGTAGTGAACCCTAGGAGGGCCAGATGCAAGGCTTTCATGTCTCCAGAAAGAGGAAGGAACACAGTTCACAGACCAACCCCTCAGAGTCCTTCCTGCCCTCCCATGCCCAGGGCTGTAGGCCCAGAGCAGAAATGAAGGGATGTGTAAGTGCCACAGCAGCTTCAGAGTAAGGAGCTAGGACTGTGAGGCATCAGAGAAATGAATGGCCAGGGTCCAAAAAGAGCACAGACATGAAGAGTCTAAGGTGACACCAGGGCTGACAAATCCAGTCCAGAGACTATTACCTTCTCCTTCTTGGCCAGGAAGAAGAGGACATCATCATAAACCTCTTTTCGGTCCCTCTCAGGGACCACAGCCCAGACCTCCAGCTCCCCAAAGGTCTGTTCTGCCCGCCTGTGGAGCATATGGGCTGTGGGTAGGCAGGCGGAGAACACAGGCCCCGGGCACAGGTGTTGTCAGGGTGCCCCAGCCCCGCCCCAGCCCAGGCCTCTGACCGGTAGCGGGTGGTGGAGGTCATGTGCTCATGCTGCTCCAAGAAGTGCTGCAAGGTCTGCTTAGCCTCCTTGGCCCTCAGCCGGGCCTCTTCTTTCTCCTCCTTCTCCCGCTGCGCCTTGTACGCATTGAATGCCTGCTTCTTCTCACTCAGTTTGGGCAAGGCACTGGAGTGGGAACAGAGGAGTCAGGCTGAACCCCTGCCGTTCCTGGCACACTGGGGACAGGTCTCCACAGAATTGAGTGAGGGGTCCATGCATGGGTACAGAAGACGTCAGGGGCTCCAGGAGGCAAGAAGGGTCTCTGGGATGTGGGGATGGCTGAGAGGTAGTGAGGGGGAGACGGGTTCCAGGACACTGATAATACTCGGCCCTTAGGCTTTGGGGATGCTCAAATGGTAGTCAGAAATCTGCCCTATCCTGCCCTCTTTCCCCAATTAAGTCAAATCAATTCCATTCAACAAGCATTTACTGAATCTCATGTCAAATGCCTTTCCCTCCTCCTGGAGACCCTCCATAGCTTCTCCTCCCCTCGAACCTTCACCCTGCTACAGCTCTCCTGACTCTTGCCCCTCGGGGTCTAAGTATTGAGCTGGGGTTTCTCAGGGAGTCCCTGGCCCGCTCTGCCCAGGCCTACCTGTAACGGGGGTCGGTGACCA
The DNA here is from genome assembly GCA_004026545.1 of Mormoops blainvillei. Lineage (NCBI taxonomy): Eukaryota > Metazoa > Chordata > Mammalia > Chiroptera > Mormoopidae > Mormoops > Mormoops blainvillei. The sequence goes on along the minus strand of PVJD01004147.1, from coordinate 81,654 downwards.
CCATCTTCATGGCTTGTTCCCATGAGGCATTGGAGGGGACAGCCTAGAATGAAGCAGGTGGGTGTCCCAGGGCTGGCCACCTCCAATCCCCTCCAGGCCTATCCCAGGAGCCCCATCCCCCACACCTTGTCCCTCAGCAGCTCCTTAAAGGCCTGTTTTGCCTTCTCCCGGTTGCTCCAACTGAGGCCAGACCTCTCCGGTTCTGGCTTTGATTCCTCCTCTTCCTGTTGTGGCGGCTGGGACCTGGGGGCAAAGGAGACTCAGCCATAGCATCTGCCAGTTCCCATAAGTGTCAACGCCCTGGATGGTTAACAGCAAACCACTCCCTTCTTGCTCCCTAGGGCAGCCCCTTTTCTGCCTTTCAGAGGCCGGGAACAGATCTCCACACCCTCCCCACGAGGCCGGCATCCAGAATGCCGGGGCAGCCCTCACCTGCTGGGGCTCTCCTCTGGCTGCTGCAAGAGCTCCTGCTCCGAGGTCTGGGCAGCATCCGACACATCGCAATCTTCACTCCCACCTGGTTCAGGTTCGAGGAGGCCCAGAGGCACTGGGGCGGGGCCAGGAGGCGCAGGCGGGGGGTCAGGCTGTGGCTGAGGCGGCTGCGGCTGTAGTGTCTGCTGTGTCTGCGGCTGCAACTGCTGCTGCTGCTTCCTGCAGGTGAGCCGGGAGGGCAGCGTTCAGGAGCGAAGCAGGGACGGAGGCGGTCAGGGGCTGGCTGGACCCTCTATCCTGAGAAGGACTGGGGCCAGAGTAGACTCCACAAGGAGACTGAGAGCTGGTTCTTCTTTCCCCGGAGCAAGGATCATGCAGTGAGTCCATTCCCACCCCTTCCATGGCCCCAAGTACAGATGGATAGGTGGGCAAAGTTGGCAAGGTACTCACCCTATGGCCTCCTGTTTGACTAGAGCTGCAATTGGAAAAGATAACATGGTCACAGGGTAGCGAAGGCCACCCCCCCAGAGCCCCTGCCCTGGCCCACCCCATCCTCACCCTCCAGGTCGTCCAGGTCCTTGGGCCGGGTCCAGCGGGACTCCTTGCTCTGGTTGTTGTAGTAGTAAGGTTTGCCTGTGTCCGACTTGTACTCTTTCCAGGGACACTGGGACAGCAACAGCTGAAAGAAGATGAGTCAGAAGACATCAGTAGTCTGGGTGTGCCCTCCAACCACAGCTGAAGGAGCTAAGGGGACCCAGTGAGTAGGGCACACAGGAGTTTTTAGCTACTGCCTGGCCTGGCTCAACATGGGGGAAGGTGGACTTCCTGAGATCCTAGGGAGGTTGGGGGTGGCCAGGGATCTCGGGATGGGAAGAACCATAATGCATATGGTTACAGACTCAGGGAAGACCAAGCACTTAGAAGGGTCAGGGCAGCTGAAAGGAAGGGCCAGAAAGCCCCACTCAAGACCTCTGCCTTGGACTTGAGCACGCTGGGCTTCTCCCACACGGACTGCTTGTCGTCAGCATTGTAGTAGTAGATGCGCCCATCAGGGGCCACATGCTCACTCCATAGGGCCCTCTGGGGGAGGGGGTGCACAGAATGGTGGTCAAGGTCCTTTTCCCAAGCTTCTTCTCTTCACCCCAAAGACTGAACCATTAGCCCCCCACTTTCATCCTTCCTACCCAGAGATCCCTGGGCTGGAAGAACTCACCGGAGGGCCTGTCCCAGCCACAGCAGCTAGAAAAGAAGCCAAAGGAAAGACACTAAATCCTTGCTCCAACCCCCGTGTTATTCCCACCTATTCCTCCCTTACTCCATCCCCAATATATATCCCCTGGTCCCATCAACATCCCAAGAACACTGGCATCCCAACAGGCATGATCCAAGGTGGACGCTAGTCCCCTCTCCCCTGTACCCCCCAACCTCCGAGCCTGGGGGGAGCAGGCCCCCAGAAGACTCACAGCTGGCGGTGTCCACACCTGGAGCCGTCTGCCGAAGAAAGAGGAGGGGGAAGGGTTGGGGCCAAGCCCGGTGGCCCCCAGGACCCAGGCCATGGGGGATGGAGAAGCAGGCCAGGTCAAGATCCATGTGTCCTGCTTTCAGGGATCTCTGCTACCTAACAGGCTTCCCCCACCCACAGGGGTCGTGGCTCTAGGATCCCTGGGGGAATCACGCAGCTACTCCTTTCTTCGTTTTCCTCAAGTGACAGTATTTTGTTGAGGTCCATCCCTTCCACAGTGGATGCCAAATTCTACATGCTACCCAGACTCTACTACACTGAACAACGTCACAAGAAGGTACGGTGAGATCCCCCAGTGCTGTTATTTCCTCCAGAGAAGAAAAAGATTTGAAGAGGGGACTGTATGTTAAGTGTCCACAGTGCTAGCTCTGTGAGGTCAAGCAGTGTCTGGCATGGGTGTGTTCCTTAAGAGATGGGTATAGCAGAGAGTGACAAGAGAGAATGTGTATGCTTTGGAGGATGAATGAGAAACAAGAAGAGATGAGTGCATGGCTGGAGAGGAGGAGCCAAGTGTGGGGAATGCTGACAGGGACTAGGATGGATCCGATGAGAAGAGGGAAAGAATGGAGGTCATATCCCTGAACTCCAATCAGACCCACAGCGCTGTAGTGCAGAGCTGTTTCCTGCTGGCCCCAGTGCTTACCGCTGCAGTGACAGGCACCGCTGGCATCAGCATTCCTGGCATCATGGGAGGTACCATTCCTGGTATCTATGGGTACAACAGACAAAAACCAGCTACTGAGGTGGGGCAGGCAGAGGCTGGGCAGGGTCCTTGGAGATTCTGCTGGGGCCATGATCCTCACATGGGCACCTTCTCGGCCAACCCCCCGAGGGATTCTGCGCTTCCAGCCTAGCCTGAGAGTTCTCTCCAGTTGTACAACAGACAAACCTACGTGGGCCTGTCACAGAGCTCTCTCCCTTCCCTCCCCAGTTTCTGAAGTCCAGATCCCCACTCTCATCTCTAGCCTCAGATAAACTGACAGGTTTTCTGAGGCTCTGGAACAGAGGAGAGGATTACCTGTGTGAGTGGTGGTGGTGACCCCATTGGTGGTAGCATTGGGGGCATGATGCCAGGTGGCATGGGGGGGATGGCTGGTGGTCTCTGACTCATGGGGGGTAGCCCCATTGGAGGAAAGGGTGGGGGAATTCCTGGAGGGGGCATCTGGAAATGATGAAGAGAAAAGATAATGAGCAGAAAAGACACTGCATTGGACCTGGCAGGAAACATCCACTTGTCTCCCACCCAAACGTTGGACCCTGGCTCTGAGGCAACTCCAAGGCTTTAGTTTGGGAAGCGCAATGTATGAAACTGCCTTCCTCCTCAACAATGAGAAGGACTGAAACTGGGGGGTCCTCTGGGTCTAACAGGCAAGCACACAGCTTCTTGAGAGATAGGGAAGGGAGAAGGAAAAGGAAGGTATAACCACCACCAGACTTTGTCTGGAAGGCTCCACCTCTTCAGCAATTCTCCCCAGAGGGGCCTCTCAGATGCAGGGCCAGACAGCAGGTGTTCAGGTACCCAAATCCCTAGTCCCCTGCCTTTTGCCCCTTTTTCTCCAACTGAATGACCACCAGTTGCTGGTCCAGCTTGACTTCTGTGGCACATTTAAAGAATGCAGACAAGGAGCAGTGAAAGAGAAAGACAGCCCACCCTGCCTCACTCCCGGGATCTTTTCCCTTCCATGTCTACCTCTACCCCAGCCCCAGTGTGTCCCAAAGACAAAAAGACAAAGGGGAAACTGTCAACTTTATGAACGGAGAGCTGAAGAGCAGCCTCTCCCACCCCAATATCCCAGCAAAACCATCCCTCTTCCAAGAGCAGCAGAAGGGTTTTTTTACACAAAAACCGTGCAGCAGTGCTAGGGACTGGGGAATCAGGGATGCAGGCTGGAAAAGCCAAGCCCAGGGAAAGACATAAAACTTACGAAGGGTGGTGGCATCATGGGGGGCCCCGGTGGGAAGGGGGCAGGCGCTGCTGGGGGCCGGGGACCAGAATCGGGAACCGACTGTTGAGGGAGAGAAAAGTCATAGGACCCAGGATGGGCAAAGAGCTGGGCTTTTGCAAAAGGGAGCAAAAGGGAAGCAGAGGGTAAGGATAAAAAAGGAGCACAAAGGTCAGAGGAAGGTATCCAAGGCCCATTTCCTGCCCAACTCCGGCTCTGAGCTCTGGGTAGATCTGCTCTCTCTTCCACCTGCCCAGAGCACAATGTCAGCTTTATTTTATCAATAGAAGTTTCCATTTTGCCGAAGCCACAGAAAAGACAGAAGAGGCTATACTACAGGCAGGCTGGCTCTGCCCAAGGCTTTTCATCCACTCTCCTAGCCTGTGGGCAAGGCTGTGCCTCCCTCAAACCAGTAAAACTGTGGTTTCTCCCTCACAAAGGATCCAGGAAAGAAGTGGCCTCTTTTCCTGTTCCCCAACCTGAATTCTCCCAGGTACAGAGATCCAATACCAAAGCCTTCTAAACACAAAGAACTAGTCCTTCATAAGTACCAGTTTCCCTAACTCTCCTCTCTCCACTACCAGTCCCCCCACCCCCCACAATCTGGCCTCATCTTTAGTCACATACTCTTTGACATCTTCCACTCCCAATCACCACCTTCATTTCTTTAGCTCTGCTCCGCCTCCCCTACAGATCCTGAACTCCACTCCCTGTGGGGAGGCTTTCAACAGCCTAGGTCTCCCCATCCTGCACCTAATGGCTGGCCACATCCCATCCTTCAGTTCTCAGATTAAATATCATTTGCTCCAGGAAGCCTTCCTGACTCTATTTAAAGCAGATCCTTCCACTTTATTCTCAATCTGATCCCCTTTTGTGTTTCCCCTTGATAGAGGGTAATAACATTCATGGGGGCAGGGATCATACCTGACTTGTTGAAAGCTGGAGTCCTGGCACCTCCACAGTATCTGGCACATAATGGGCACTCAATAAATAGTGAACAGATGAATGACAAATGAGAGAACAAAAAATCTCTATGTAGAACCTTCTAATTCTCAATACTCATTCTCTAAATAAAGCCCCACATGGCCAAACTGCTGTCCATACAAAGTTTCCATTTCGGCATGATTTGTAAAAATGGAAGATCGGAATCAGCCTAAATACCCACCAACCAATACAGAACTATGAAATTACACACAAACAAACAATGGAATACCATGCAGTCAGAAAAAAGAATGAGAAACTCACTGTTTTGATATGAAACAACCTGTAAGATATATCAACAAATGGGGGGGGGGGAAGCAAAGTGCTGCAAAGTTTTATCATTTGTATAGATATTGGACACAAAAGATGACACACCAAAAAACTGGTGGAAGGGGGACCGAGCTGGAAAGGAGATTTATCCCTATATGCCCAACTTTTGGATATGCACTCATCATAGTCTGTCGCCCATTCAAAAAAATTTTTTTTCTGAAGTAAACTGGGGTGTGGCGATGCAGTTAAAAGGCCCTACCCTTCCTCCTCTTTGCTTGAAAGGAGGGCGGTGGTAGGGAAGAGACCCAGGGCAAAGTGATCCAGGAGCCACCACACTGGGGACCAATTTTCCTACTTCCCCAATTATCCCTACGTTGAGAAGTCTCAGCTTTTAAAAAAATATTTTCTAATCTCTACCTTTAGCAGTATCTGTGCTTCCTCTCTTCCCTCCCATCTTGTCCTAAGGAAAGACGGGGATAAGCCAAACTACTCCAGCTTGAATGACCTTTTCTCGTGTTCAACTCCTCTAGCCCTTATCAGACCTGCTCCTGCCCCCTGAAACTTTCCTTAGCATGGGAAGGCAGAAACTAATCAATATGGAAAGAAATCCAATTCTTTGTGCCACTCTTTCCCACCTCATGCTGCCTTAGGATCCTTTCTACCCTTCCAGATGCTATGTAACTACCTTTGGGTCCTACTGGGCTCCAGCCATTGCCCATGTCAGAGACTGCTGCCACCAGCTGCCAGCTGTTCACAATAGAAGCGTGAGTCGCCCTGGCTGGTGTGGCTCAATGGACTGAGCACTGGCCTGTGAGCCAGAGGGTAGCTGGTTTGATTCCCAGTCAGGGCACATGCCTGAGTTGTGGGCCAGGTCCCCAGTAGGGGGCGGTGTGTGAGAGGTAACCACACATTGATGTTTCTCTTCCTCCCTTTCTCCCTCCCTTCCCCCCTCTCTAAAATAAATAAATAATAAAAAAAAGAAACGTGAGAGTCACTCTCTACACCTCCCCCTTCCTTCTCCACAAATCATCACGGAGTCCTGTTAACTTTATCTCCTAAGATTTTTAAAAAAATGTATTTATTTTCAGAGAGAGGGGAAGGAAGGGAGAAAGAGAGGGAGAGAAACATCAATGTGCAAGAGATACATCTATCGGTTGCCTCTCACATGCCCCCAACTGGGGGCCTGGCCCGCAACCCAGGCATATGCCCTGACTGGGAATCAAACTGGTGACCTTTTGGTTTGCAGGCCAGCACTCAATCCACTGAGCCACACTGGCCAGGGCTACCTCCTAAAAGATTTCTTGAATCTATCTACTCTTTTTCATTTCCTCCTCCATGTCTACAACTTCTTCCATCTAGTCTCCCCACATCCACTCCAATCTGCAGTCATAATAAGCTCACCAAAATGCCCCTCAGACCGTGTTGCTTCCCTGCTTAAAACTATTCAATGGCTTCCCACCGTTCTTAGGGTAAAGGCCAAAACCTCTGCTGAGGGCCTGGGAGGCTGTGGGAGGTTTGTTCCTCAACTGCCTTGGCAGCCTCATCCACGCTGAGCTCCTGGGTCTGTCTTCCAGCCACACTCACCTTCTCTCAGTTCTCTACTTCAGGCACCCACCATTGAGTGGGGAACCAACCCCACACATCTCGCCTACAAATCCTTCACATCTATCAGTCACCATTTCATCAGAAAAGCCTTCCTCACAACCCAGTGGACCAGTCAGCCCCCTCCTTTATGTGCTCGTATACCACGTACCTTTCCTTTCAGCAATTATCCACTGGAATTTTACAGTTATTTGTGCAATTCTGATTTACTATTATGTGGCACTAAGAAAAACAAATGCTACCAATTAAATCATGTTACTCCCTTGATTGTAAGATGCATATTGACTTCAGAAATATTGGATTGTGATCTTAGAATTAATGAAACATCTGTGGCCTCCACTAGGCTGAAAACTCTAAGGGGCGAGACTGTATCTGTCTTTGTTTACCCCTTATATCCTATCCCCACTGAATTTTCCTCACGATCTGCTACCGACACACAGTAGGTGCTAACGAACACTTAATAACTGTTGACTTAATGACTAAATGGTCTTGACAAGTTTCACAAAACAAAGCCATTGGTAAGGCCTAGCAGTTATTCAGGGGACACAGGATGTCAGAGATGGGGAGGGGCTTCTGGCAACCACCCAAGGTAGCCCCCTTTTTTCAGATGAGAAAACTAAGGGGGAATGATGAGACAAAGGTCCTACGGCTGCTTAGGGACAGAGCCAGGACTGGACCCCAGCTGCCCTCCAGCCTTACTCCCTTAAAAGCACAGTCTTTCCTGTATGACCCTCTTAACCAATGTCACCTCAATAAATTAAAAAAAAAAAAAAGCTCAGCTGGAACGTCATTTCACTGTGCCAGGGTTGCGGGTCCAATCCCAGGTCGGGGCACGTATAAGAATTAACCAATGAACGCATGACTTAAGTGGAACAACAAATTGATGTCTGTCTCTCTCCTTTCTTCTCTCCCTAGAATCATTAAAACTAAAAAAAAACAAAAACAAAAACAAAAAAACCCATAAGAAAAAGTACAGCCCTGACCAGCGTGGCTCAGTTGGTTGGGCATTGTACTGCAAAGTAAAATGTCGCCAGTTTGATTCCCAGTCAGGGCACATGCCTGGGTTTCGGGTTCAGTCCCCCGTCGGGACATGTGCAAGAGGCAACTGATCGATGTTTCTCTCACATCAATGTATCTCTCCCTTTCTCTACCCCTTCCCCCTCAGTAAAAATAAAATCTTTAAAAATGAAATTATTTTTTAAAAAAGCAGTCCTTGCCACAGGAAGCCGGTTTGTTTTCTTACTCCAGCATATCCCCTGCAACCTATGCAGCAGTTAAATCTATAAGGATCCAACATTTTCTTGCTTGATAATCAGTAGTGGGTCCCTATTGCCCACCCTACAGAATCTCTAACATTCGAAGTCTTTTTCAACAAGGCCCATGCCATAACTCTTCTTGGCCTTTTCTGATTCAATGGCTTCCCTCTTCCTCTTTGCACACAGATTACTCCGTGTGTTTCTTTTATGCCACTTTGTTCCTCGCTTTGCTCAAGATGATCCAATATTCACTTTCTTCAGGGTAACTTTATGACTACATTTCACACATGCACACATCTACTTGTACTACTTTGCACCAAGTGACATGCTACTCTGTGGATGTTTGTTGGATGTTTCATGTGCGACTATCTGTCTCCTTACTTGGGTGGGGATTTCTCTACATTCAGGGATTGAGTTTTCTCTTTTTAAGCCTCCTCCGAGTTTCTAGCCAGGGCTCTGCAGACAAAGTGACGTGATAAAACGCAGACTCATCCTGAACCTTATTAGATGTTTGCATACTAGAATATCCTAAAAAAGGCAAATGTGTGTGCGTGTGTATAGATGTGCCCAGGTACTTTTGCATAAATTCTCTGGGTAAAGGCTGTGATGAGACAGAGAGGCAGCTTGGCAGAGATCTGTGTGGCTGTGGAAAGGAAACTGGAATCAAATACTGGCTTGGGAAAACCTAAATAATGAAAAACTAAGTGTATATGACCATCTTTAACTTGGAATGGAGATCCCTGGCAAGGATCCAGACACTGGCCTATTTTTGGACAGAGGACAGAGCAATGGAATGAACATAAATTTCTATGGAACTTCCAAAGCCCTCCCTTTCCCAAGGCTCCCCTGTGTGATGAGCATACTTTCTTTCTTTCCTAAAACACCCCTCCCCCCATCTCATTTGCTGAAGTGCCTATACAACTTTATATCTTATTACACTTCTGGGTGAGAATCTGAAGAACTAACTCATTCGAGAAAGGGATATAGGAAAGGGGGCTGAAAGAAAAGCGGATCCTGTGTCTTTCTCGGAACGAAAACACATTCGTGGGCTAGGGAGAGATGGTGAAGAGAAAACTGATCATCTGATTATCATGTGTTCACCTGGACCAGTGGAAAGACCCCCAAGATGCAATCAATTCTTCTCAGCCTCCACATCTAAAGTCTTCTCAGAATTGAAGACTCAGGGGAAAGACAAATGGAAAAAGGGACAAGAATGGAGGAACAGAAAGAAGAATGGAAAGAGGGACTAACAGCTAATAGGTAATATTTATTGAGTGCTTATTATGAACCAGATACCATGACAAACATTTAATCCTCACAACCATCTTAGAGGTCATTATTCCCATTTACAGATAAAGAAGCTGAGGTTCAAAGAGATTAAATGGCAGAGGCAGGTTGGGAATCTAAGCAGTTTGACCCCAAAGCCTGAGCTTTCAACTACTTCACAAAGCTTCCACCCAGCAAGGACAATGCTGGGTATTTCTCACACTCAAATTCAATTGTTTTCTTTCCCAATCCTCACACAATCCTGACATCCTCAGACAGTTCGGTGATCCCAAAGCTGACCTGGTCTGACTCACTCCCTGAAGAGATCTGTGTTGGTAAATGAAGCCTGAAAGGCACATCTCTCAGTAAGAGGTAGTCATCATCAAAAAGAAAAGTATCATGGAGGCTGAGAGGCACTGATTATCCAGTGAGCCATCTACATGTTACCCTTCTTCAGTCTTCCTGCCCTGTTTTCAAGACCATACTAGTCCCCAGTCTCCTGGACCAGCCTCATTATTCTCACTGCTTGCAAAGATACTGTTTTACTAGAAAACATCTTCCATTACTTCTCTCTGATCCTGCCATCTTAATCATTCTCCCTCTGAAGAACAGAATGCTACCTCGGGTCTTCATTTTTATTGGGTTAAGTCTTAACCTCCTCCTCCTCTACTTAGAGTTCTTCCATCCCCGCACCAGGATTCCAGAGGCCCTGGCTAGCCTGCCCCAGCCTTGCAGGCTTTGTGTCGACCATCCCTACCCCTACCTCCCTGGGGATTTTCTGCAGCCCCAGCTGAAGGCCTGCCTCCATCTTCATTCTTTCTTTTGCTTCCCCACGTCCAAGAACCCATTCTCCTGCGATCTCTCAAGAACCACTCCATTCTGGAGCTAGAAGAAATCTAGGCTATCGTTCTTATGCATTTTCCTTTTTTTTTCATCGATAAGAAATCTGAGGCCCAAAGAAAGGTAGTGACTTGCCCAAGGTCACACGGAGTTGTTATAGTTTGTTGATGGCAGAGCCAAGGATGGGACCAAGGAGCCTCTGCTCTCCTATTTCTTGGACTATCCAGCACTGGGAGGGGATCGGAAGCCTTCTTTCCTCTGGAGATAGTGCCCCCTCCTCACCTCAGGAGACAAGATGAGGAAATGAAAGAGGAGGTCTCTAAAAGGGCACACACGGCTTCCAAAGGGAACATGCCCCACTGGGGGTGGGGCATGGCGCACGCCAAATATCCCAGGAGGAGAAACTGTGGCCCCCAGCTCTCCCCTTGTCCCGCGGTTTCCACATCCCCTGCCCCCTCTCTTCTTTCTCGACCTTTCTCCACAAGCCCATCTTTCACTTCTTCCCTTTCTCCTCCTTTCACAGTCACGCAACTCTCGTTCCCTTCAACAACCCCCCTCCCGCCATCCTCCATCATGGCCTCCCCCACCCCTTCTCCCCAAATCCCCGACCCCATTCCCTTTCCCGGACTCCTCGCCCTAACCCCTCATGCCCCTCGCCCTCCCCGGGGGTCCTGTGTACCCTGGCGGCCTCCCCGGCCCCAGCTGGGCCACAGGGGGCGCAATGGGACCGCCCCGGGCCCCCTCCACCCCCGCGCGAGGACGTTACCATGCCAGAGCCTCGGAGCAGCTGAGCCGGCTTGGCCCACCCGCCAGTAAAAGCCTCTCTGATTGGCCAGGCCACAGCCGGGAAGGCGGGGCCAGTGGGGGGTCGCACCCCTTGGTGGCCGGGGCTCCGGTCGCTCCCGTCGACCAGGCGGGCCCTGCACCGGCCCGGAGCGCCCAAGCTCGGCCCCGCCCCCGGCGCGGAGAGCCAGGCCCCGCCCCCGCGCCGGGCCCAGGGCCCGCCCACCGTGGGCGGGGCGCACCTTCTCCGCTCGACTGACCCGCTAAGTGCAGACACCGTGCTGCACAGAGCGGCTGGAGCGCTGGGTCGCGCGCCGACTCTCCGCGCGCCGGCAACTTTTCTGCCTTCCCGCCCTTCCCGCCAGCCACCTCCAGACCTCGGCTAGCCACTTCCCGGCCTTCGCGGCTCAGCTAGCGCGTCCGCACCGCATGGCGCTTGCTCGGAACGAGTGGATCCCGTGCACTCGCTCCCAGGACTAGGGGCTGAACCGAAGTATTTCTTCCGAATATAGGGTATCTTTGCACTTCACAAAGCGTGTTTTTATTCGATGCGGAGTTATTTTTAGTACTTTTTAAGTCATTAATTCATCCAACAACTATTGAACGCCTGTTATGTGCCAGGAACCGTTGCAGGAACTGGGCATACAGCAATTGGGGAAAAAAGCAGATTTCCTCTGACTCCTCCACCCCCGAAATCCCGGCGGTCATGGGGCATACAAGTGTTTCTCACGTGACCCTCAAGTTCTTTTGAGATTTGGAGCAGGGACCCAATCTTTTATAGGAATTAAACATCTGAGATAAATACTATGTTCTGCAGATAAGGGAATTATAACCCAAAGCTATTTAATGAATATGCTGAAGGTGTCGGGACTAGTAATTGACAGGGCTTCAGGCATACAGATGCAGAAAGGGATCAAACACCTTCCCTCCAAGGCCTGGATAAAGTAGCTTCCTTTTTCCTTTATCCATCAACATTTAGCTGAGCCTGCACTCTCTGCTTGGCACTGTGCTAGGTGCTGCAGATACAAAGAACTTTGAGCTGGGTGTCTGCCTCGGAGGGGCTCAGAGTCTAACGGGAGAGGTAGGACACCAACGCGAAGTAGACGTAAGGAAGAGGGATTCATTCTTGGGGGCCACTGTAGAGACAAACTTCTCTGTGGTTTTTCCTCACAATACCTAGATAGCCTCACATGAGGATCTAGTCCTGTGGTTTTCAGACTTCATTTTTGAGACCTCTGGGCATAGCAGAAGTGGCTCAGAGGTTCCATAAACTTTTATCAAACAGATTTTATTTTTAAAGGCTTTCTTATTTTTTTCCTATGAGGTTTTTTTTTTTTAAATATTTTATTTATTTACTGTTAGAGAGAGGGGAAGGGAGGGAGAAAAACATCCATACGTTGCCTTTCACATGCCCCTAACTGGGGACCTGGCCCACAACTTTGGCATGTGCCCTAACTAGGAATCGAACCAGCAACTTTTCAGTTTGCAGGCCGGTGCTCAATCCACTGAGTTACACCAGCCAGGGCTCCATGAGGTATTTTCTTAGAATACATAGACACCTGTTTTAGAGAATCAAAACGATTTTATTGGATTTGTTAAAAGCAGAGCTCTCCCTTCATTTTCAGCTATTTTAAGCTGTTTCTTTTTGGCAGTTACCTTCATACCTCTGACCCTCCTCTAGCTGCTTGCCTCCCCACAGAGTGAGGAGTCCAAAACGATGTGCCCATTCAGAGACCACTTACCCCCTTCTATGCCCTATTATGAATACCTAGGACCCTGGAATTCCCTGCCACTTGCTTCGGGGCCCTGTACCAGCTTCTTCCTTGGATCTCTCCTCCCCAGGGATACCTTGCTGATGGTGTGGGTATCCCTAGGCTTGAAGAGGTATCCTTCTTCCTGTCTCAGGAAGCTAAGGACAGCTCTTTGCAGCAAGAGGTGTGAACATAAACTGGGGTGTCCACGGGACCCTGTCTGAGGTTCTCTCAATTCAGAAGAGGCAAAAACAGAAGGGAAGGGAGTCAGGTAAGAGCCAGGGACTGGGAGCTGCTGTTTTTAGTGTAGAACTCTGAGGATTCCATAAATTCTAATTTAGAACCTGGCCTTCCAGGTCCTTACGAAGGTATATTTGTAAATGAGGAGTTGAAAAGGTATTTTATTTAACAATTCGCTAGCTTAATTTGTAACATTAAAATATTTAGTATTTGAGCCTCCATTGTGATATTGCCCTAGTCCCCACAAATAATAGGGGCAGATTTAAGGATTTTTCCCCCTTCCTCTCTCCCCACGACTTATACCTAGTTCCCATCTCCCTTCTGCCAAATTTAACTTGATAATTTTTGCTAGTTCAGTTTCTTACAACATTGTGACTACACATGCCATTCAGAGTTGAATCATGTAGAAAACTTTTATTAGTCTTCCTTTCCTGCACAATTTTTTATTTTTCCTAGAATGAATAATTATCTTTATTTGTTTAGTTATCTATGTATTTATCACAAAATCTGCCTCAATATCTTCTCTCAGTTGTGTAAATCTCTTTTCAGAATATCTAGATTCAGCAAATAATTCTATTAATTTCACTTTCTTGAAGACATATCTCTTGGAGCCTCTGACCTGCTCCAATCTGAGGGTTTATCCACTATCCTTGCTGAACAACTGGCAGCCTGGCATCTCTTCTCTCATCCTCTTGGGCATTTTCTTTCCCTCTCTCCTTTGTTGGATCTTTTATTTGCCATATTCCATGTCTTTTTCTTGATTTATTACCTCTTTTTGGAGGAGACCATCTTCCAGAAGCTTCCTGAGACAGGGTGTGGTATATTATTTGGAAACTTTGCATATTTGACATTGCCATTATTTTACTCTGACACTGGATTGATCATTTAGCTGGGAATTGACTTTCTTGGGAATCATGAAGGCATTGCAACATTACCTTCTAGTTTTTATCATTGTCCTTGAGAAGTCTGAAGCATTTTAATCCTTATGCTTTGTAAGTGACTTCTCTCCCCCTCTTTGAACCTCTTCCTGTCTCCAGTGTTCTGAAATAGCAGTCATATGTCTTGGTGAGAGGCTATTTGTTGTGCTGGACACTCAGTGCCTCTCACTCCTGGGAAATAATCTTGAATCATCCCATTGGTGATTTCTTCCCTTCCATTTTCTCTGTTCTCTCTTTTTGGAACTCCTATAATTCAGATGATGGATCTGCTGGACTCGTCCTTTTAGTTTCTTATTTTTCTCTCCTACTTTCTGTCTTTTTATTTTGTTTTCTTGGATATTTCCTCAATTTTATCTTCCACCATTCTTCTACTGAGAAATCTTCTTCTGAGTTTTTCAATATGTTAAAGATTTTTATTATTCTCACCTTGTTTTTGTTCTCTGAATATTCATTTTTATAGCATCTCATTTGATTTCAGAGTTGCAATAGCTTATCTTATCTCTGAAGCTATTACAGTTTTCAGTTTTATCTTTCTGAATAATCTTTGTTTTCTCTTATTTAAAAAAATTTTAAATTTATTGATTTTAGAAAGAGAGATCGATTTGTTTTTCCACTCATTTATGCATTCATTGGTTGATTCTTGTATGTGCTCTGATTGGGCATCGAACCCAGAACCCTGGCATATTGGTTGGGTTGACGCTCTAACCAACGAACTACCCGGCCAGAGCATGTAAACTTCTTTTCCTGTTGTTTTGGTTTCTTTCATGTTAGATTCTTTTCTTGGAGGTCTTATAATCCTTGGTTGTCTGTTCACATTTAAGGATGGGTTATCTAAAAGCTGATTGAAGTGTTTGTGCTCTGCGGGTTCAGGTACATGATGGGACTTGTTGGTCACAGCTTCACTGCAGGGAACTTCTGTTGTCAGCATCTTTAGGACTTCCCTCTCAGGGTGGTAAGCCATCTGGCACAACCAATTCTGTTTTGCGATATGGTTGCCCCACTACTGCCCTAAGATCCATCTGCCTCCAGTCTAAGTCAGTAACCACTCACCTACATGCTTTCCAGGTTCTTAAACTATTTATTTTTTGTCTCCTGTCCTGTTTCTCTGTCCTTGTGGATCTATACTTTAAAAAATCCCTTTGCTCTAGTTTTAGTGTACTTTTAGTGGATCAAAATTAAATACATGTGTTCAATCTACAATTTTTACCCAGAAACTTTAAATATATTTTAACTTTTTAAAACAATAGTTTAAAAAGACACAACCCTGTCTGGTATGGCCCAGTGGCTTGAGTGCTGGTCTACAGACTGAAAGGTTGCTGGTTCAACTGTCAGTCCAGGCCCATGCCTGGGTTTTGGGCCAGGTCCCCAGTTGGGGCCATGCTAGAGGTGACTGATCGATGTATCTCTCACACATAGATGTTTCTCTCCCTCTCTCCCTCCCTTCCTCTCTCTCTAAAAATAAGTAAATAAATCCTTTTTAAATATCTATCTATCTATCTATCTATATACACACACACACATATATTATATATAATATATACACACACACACACACACACACACACACACACACACACAAATGTCCTACATATCAAAGCTTTGGATTCATCAAAAAAGGCTTGTTGATCCCTGGCTGGTGTGGCTCAGTGGACTAAGTGCCAATCTGCAAACTAGAAAGATGCTGGTTCAATTCGAAAGATGCTGGTTGCAGGCCAGATCCCCAGTTGTGGGGGTGTGAGAGTTAGTCGATCTAAGAAGTATCTCTCACACATTGATATTTCTCTCCCTCCCTTTCTACTTCCTTCCTCTCTCTCTAAAAACAAATAAATAAAATCTTTTTTTAAAAAACCTTGTTGACATTGAATGATTTTATAACACAGAGATATCATGAAGTTGACCTTATATAAATGCATTCTAATAAGATAATGCTTTCACCTGTTTTAGATAGTAAGGTTCTATAAAAGGCTTTGCTTTGAAAGGGGGTTGGCTGCATTTAAAAAGAAATGTTTATAAACCTCTCTTTCCTGGCCCTTGAACTGTGGTGAAGGTGTTGCTATGGGCCATAGCACTGCATGGGACAGGAGCTGGGAAGAGGGAGCATCCCTGCCTCAAGGGAAAAGGGAATGAAAGAAGACTTGCCACTGAGAAAAGAGAAAGGGTTATTTCCTTACATGCTCTGGTACCCTCCTGACTAACTTCCAGCCCTTCACACTACCTGCCCACAATACCACCACAGAATTAGGCATTATAAAAATATTACTTATTTAAAAATCAGCTTTATTGAGGCATAATTTACATATAATAAAATTTACCAATTTTAAGTGTATAATACAGTGAATTTTCACAAATGTATATGGTCATGTGACTGTAACGGAGTACAAGGTGAGGGGAGCCCCCGGGGAAATAGAAGACAACCACCACAAACCTTGGGGGATGGGGCCGGAGGGGAGTGGGAGGGTGAGTGGATTACAGGATTAAGATACTTTGCATTACAATGACAACTTGGTTGGTAGGTTAATGGCTGTGTTAATAGCTGTGCTGCTGCTAAGGGGCAAGGTGGGCATGACTTTAAGGGCATATCCTGAGGTAACCAGGGAAGGTGGTTTCCCCAGATCACTATGTCACTTGCCCTGACTGGGGATGGCCGCTGAATGAATGTAAAATAAACAGAAAACTGGAAAATGTAGCTCATTGTGGGAGGAATCAGAGATGATGTCATGTAGGAAGTTCTGGGTCAGGATTTAAACTAAGGGTGAGCAGGCATGAGAGATTCGGTCATGCAGGCTGGAAACGAGTAGAAGAGCCATGAGGGAGGAATGATGTAGTAGCCATATGAGAGAGAGAAGTGAGCAAGCAACTATGTAGTTTATAGTCAGGATCTGGCCATGCGGCCTGGTGTAGTAACGAAGGAGACATGTTGCTGCTCAGGTCATGCCTGCTCTAGCCTACTCCAAAGCCCTCCTTGCAAGATGCTGACCTGCTGCCATGCAAACCTGGACTTTATCTGGACTCTTGAGACTTATGACTTTCCTTGACTTCACTATGATCCAATAGTCCAGGCACACATATTCCTGGACTATTACACACAAGCTGATGACAACGTACACCAGATCCTGAAGGAGAGAGCCACGGCGTGAGGATGGCAACTTTGGTACCTTCCAGAGAGATTGGAGACTGTTTGTGCAGCTGGCTTAAGATAAGAAATGGGGAAACACTGGGCTTAATTTTGGCTTATAGCCTTTTGGGGAATAAGGGAGCTGCTGGGTTTCGTGGGAAAGGAGGGCTCCGAGCACAAGTGCTCTGAGCCCCACCAAGGTTGGAATATTGTAAATAAAGACCTGTTCCTTCCAATGTTGATTGCTGGGTCATGCACCAAGGCACCACATGAACAGGCCCCCGTCTGCTTGGTTATATAACCACAACCATAATGACATAGAACATTTCCTTTACTCAGAAACTTCCTTTGTGCCCTGTTGTGGTCTCTTCCTCCCTGTCTGGTTCCTGGCTTCCACTTCATTTCCTTTTATATCTTTGTTTGTGAGGGATATTGGATTTTTTTTCCTTGTAATATTTTTGTCTGGTTTGAGTAGCAAGGTAATGCTAACCTCATAAAATGATCTGAGAAGTGTTCACTACCATTCAATTTCCTAGACGGGATTACCAGTATATAGAATAGTATTATTTTTTTCTTAAATGCTTGGCAAAATTCATCAATTAAGCAATCTGGGGCTGGAGTTTTCTTAGAGGGAAAGGCTTTTAATTACAAATCCAATTTCTTTAGTAGATATAGGGTTTTTCTGGTTTTCTCTAGTGAGTTTTGACAGGTTGTGTCTTTCAAGGAATTCATTCATGTCATCCAGTTTACCAGCTTTATTGAAAATGCTTTTTCATAATATTCTCTTATTATTTCCACTACAGAGTCTGTAGTTATGTCCCTTCCTTCATCACTGATGTTGATAATTTGTGTCTTCTCTTTTTTTTCCTGGTAAAATCTAACTAGAGTGTATCAATTTTATTTGTTTTCAAAGAAAGTTTTTTATTGCATTGACTTTTTAATTTTTCTCCATTTTTGTTTTTTGCTTTCTCTTTTATTGATTCCTACCCTTAGCCTTACTATTTCCTTCTGCGTACTTCGAGTTTCTCTGTCTAAGCACTGCTTTAGCAGCATCTCACAAAATCTGTTTTCATTTCCACTCGGTTCAAATTATTTCATAATCTTCCTTATTTCTCCTTTGACTCATGGATTATATAAATATATGTTTAATTTACAAATATTTGGGAATTTTCTAGATATCTCTCAATTATTGATTTGTAGTTTAATTCCATTGTGGTCAGAGAACATATTTTGTGTGATTCTAATCTTCTTAAGTTTACTGATATTTATTTTATGGCCCAGATTATTGTTTTGTATGTGTTTGGAAATAATATGTGTCCTACAGTTATTGGCTGAAATGTTCTATAAATGTCAATTGAATTGTGCTGGTTGATAGTGGTTTTCAAAATCTCTATATCCTCACTTACTTTTTCTATTTCTACCCAATTCCTGTAAGAGAAGTAGTAATATTAATATCTGTAACTATAATTGTAGTTTTATCCATTTCTCCTTTCACTTCTATAAGTTTTTTTGCTTCATGCATTTTGAAACTATGTTATTAGGTGCATACCCATATAAGATTATGTCTCCTTTATTAATTGATACCTTTGTTGATATGGAAAGTCCCTCCCTTTTGATCTTTGCTAATATTTCTTGTTCCAAAATCTGATGTTAATATAGCAACTCTAGCGTTCTTTTGATTATTGTAGTATTAGCATGGTTTATCTCTTTCCATCCTTTCACTTTTAACCTACCTGTGCCTTTTTATTTCAGGTGTATTTCTTGTAGATAGCGCATAGTTGAATCTTGGGTTTTAATTGAATCTTGCAATCTTTATCTTTTAATTGGATGTTTAGGTCATTTATATGTAATCTCATTATTAGTATGTTAGGTTTAAAAGAAAGAAGAAAGGAAGTGGAGAAGAGGAAAAAAGGAAAGGACCCTAGACTGGGAGTCAGGAATCTAGGCTGAAGTCCTGACTCTGTATCTCCCAGCTCTGTAACTTTAGGTAAATCTCCCAAATCCTCTGAGCTGTAGCTGCCTCACATATTTGTAAGGATAAATAAATTATTTATAAAGTACAACATGCTCTGAAACTATAAGGATTAAAGGACCATTCAGTGCCAGATATATAGACAGTTGTCCATAAACAAGGGTTTGAGCACCTCAGAGACAGATCTCACTGAGTAAGTGAATGAATGATAGTATGTGGAAGACAGGTGGGTGTCACATGACAAGTTATTAAGTGGTTATTGCACTTCTAAGAACTGAACCTACTTTAATTCCTTATCTGCTAAATGGGAATACTTTTCAGTAGCATGGAATAATAATTTGCATGTATATGTATTTGTACTCACATATTCATTCATTCAACAAGTGTTTATTAAGTGCCTGCTATGTGCCTGGCACAGTTCCGGGCCCTGGACATACATCACTGTCCATTTTAACCATTTGTTTTAAAAAGGCCTCTTGCAAAGATGATCACCCTTAGTAAGTGAAAATGCTGATTGAACCCTGATCCCTGGTGCAAATGCAAACATACTCCCATTAGTAACTGATAAGCTGTAACTTTTTAAAAGTTCTCTTTGGGGAAAAAGAGCTTTTTCTAATTGCTTTTTTCTATTTTTAGCCATTAACACTTAATTTGGGAGCAAAACATTTAATGATTTTTTAAAAAGCAACAGGTCAAGGTAATATATATTAGGTATCAGCTAGATAATCAAGCAGAGAGATGACAGGGAGTCATTCTTCCAATCAAGCTGATGATGTCATTGGAGAAAAGAAGGTCAGTTGGAACCTGATGTCTGGCAGTTACCGGGAGCTGTGGCAGAGGGTACTTGGGAGCTGCACCGGAGCCCTTAACTCCACAGCAGCCAACATCACATGTCCAGGATTGTGTACTAAAGACACAGGACATCTTTGTGACTGACAAAGTGATCCAAAATGGAGAAAGACGAGTCCCCACAATTGATGACCCCTGCATCGGTGAAAGCCATCATCTCGAGGATTGAGGATGCCCAGCTAACTCGGGCTCAGGAGGTAACCCTGGAGATGAGGGAATAGTTCTGTGGGGGTCTGATGTGGCAGTTGGGGACTGATCCCAGATTTGGGCAAGATTCAGATATGGGCCCTTGGGAGTCCTAAGATCCTTGGTAAGCTAGGTTTGCAGACAGATTAGTGCAAAATATCCACCTCCTAGACTTAGCCTCTCCAGGGCGGGCTAGAGTCAAACCACCCCCCTGAGGCAGGGCTGGGCCCAGGAAGGGAACAGCCCATGGAAACTCCAGGATGACCCTGAGACACACAGGGGTGGGTCCTAGCAAGACAAGAGGAGGGGCCTAAAGTTCATAATTGGGGTCGGTTCTTGGTGACCTGTCAGAATCCCCTAAGCTGAGCCCTAGAAGCTCACAGTGAAATGGCCAAAGGCTGGTATCATCCTGCTTGACAGCTTCTACTAGTGCATTTTTTATGGGAGCCTCTGATCCTGAGAGTTTCTTGGAGCCTAATTTTTCCAGTCTTTTGCCTCTGGATCCTTGTGAGGAGAGATGTCCAGACATCCCCAGCAAATTCTGAAATTCTGAAGAAATATTTGCTGTGGATTTTTAGTATTCTTTCCCTAAACTAGTCTTTGGGGGGTGTGTGTGTGTGTGTGTGTGCGCGCGCGCGCCTCTCTAGCTCTCTCCCCCCCAACTTTCTCTTTAGATATTTTTATTTTATTTATTGATGAGAGAGAGAGATTTGTTGTTCCACTTTTGTTCCACTTATTTATGCATTCAATGGTTGATTCTTGTATGTGCCTTGACTGGGGACTGAACCCACAACCTTGCGTATGGGGACAACACTCTAACAAACTGAGCCACCTGGCCATGGCCCTGACCTTAATAATCAAAATGACAGTAATAAAATCTACTTATTTTATGTGTCAGACAGTGTCCTAAGTGCTTTACAAATATTAATTCATTTAATATTTACAAAAACCCTGTGACATAGTTACTTTAATAATCCCTACTTTATAAATAAGAAAACAGAGGTCCCAAGAGTTTAAATGACTTGCCTAAGATCACACTATTAGAACGTGGCATCTGGCTCCAAAGTTCACACCTCTAAACACTACAGTCTTCTGTCTTCCATATAGGATATTTCTTCCCAGCTCTCTGACATCTTGGACAATGTCAATTGTGTGATCAACCGCTTCCAGGAAGAATTAGGATATGATTTAAAAGAAAAGGCAAAATCTTACCAGATGGAGCAAAAGGGCAAGAACAGATTCATCTTGTTGGAGAAACTTGCCTCCTTTTCCAAAGATGCTAAGACTAAGGAGGAGCACTTACACGAAATTCTCCACTGGCTGGGTGACTGGGGTGAGTTTGCAGGCTGGGTGCACTCCTGAGGGCAGGTGCCTTCCAGCTTGTTCAGTCTCTTCCTTTTGCCACCCTTGGTCAGCATTCTCTGGCAGGGGAGTATGGTTTGGTGGGTGCAGAGGGAGCAAAAGACATATCACAGCACCCCTCCAGTGAAACATTCTTTCACTCATGTAACAACACATCACCTTCACTCCCCAGAGTGGCAAGCATGTAACTGTCAAAAATATAATGTTAGTTGCCATATGTAATGAAGCCTAACTCATGGGTCCATTATATCTCATTTTTTAACAAGATGGAAACTAAATTCAAACCCACCCTAGCTATTTTATTTTATTTTTAATTTTCCACCTTTATTGAGATGTAATGGCCAAATAATACTGTGTAAATTTAAAGTGTAAATTAATATATCTATATGTTGTAAAATGATTATCACAATATACTTAACACATCCATCATCTCACATAGTTACCCTTTTTTATGTGGTGAGAACATTTAAGATCTCTCTTAGTGAATTTATCTTGTAATTGCAAATTTGTATCCTTGGACCAATATCTTCCCATTTACCCCCACTTCCCATCCCCTGGTTCCATAAGTCTACTCACTGTTTCTATGAGTTCAACTTGTTAGATTCTACACATAAGTGAGATCATACAGTATTGTCTTTGGTGTCTGATTTATTTCACCTAGCCTAATATCCTCAAGGTCAATCCATGTTATGGCAAATGACAGGATTTCCTTCTTTTTATAACTGAATTTCATTGTATATATCACATTTAAAAATTTTTTAATTTTTCTATTACAGTTGACATTCAATATTATGTTAGTTTCAGGTGTATAGCATAGCAGTTAGAGTTAGATATTTATATAGTATATTTATATGAAATGATTCCCTCAATCAGTCTAGTACCCGATATCATACATAGTTACTACAATATTATTGGCTATATTCCCTATGCTGTACTTCATATCCCTGTAACTATTTTGTAATTTACAATATGTACTTCTTAATCCCTTCAACTTTTTCACCCAGTCCTCCAACCCCCCTAACATCTGGCAACCGTGAGTTTGTACTGTGTATCTATATATTTGTTTCTGTTTTGTTTATTTTATTTTTTAGATTCCACATGCAAGTGAAATCATGGTATTTGTCTTTGTCTGACTTATTTCACTTAGCATAACACCCTCTAGGTCCATCCATGTTGTTGCAAATGGTAAGATTTTGTTCTTTTTTTATGGTTTAGTAATATTCTGTTATACCACATTTTATTCATTCATTCATTCACTGACCGACACTTAGGTTATTTCCATGTCTTGGCTCTTATAAATAATAATTCAATGAACCTGGACATACAGGTATCTCCTGAAGACAGTGATTTTATTTTTTTTTAAATAAAATCCCAGATGTGGGATTGCTGGATCATATGGTAATCCTATTTTTAATTTTTTGAGATACCTCTGTACTGTTTTCCAAAATGGTTGTAACCAATTTACATTCTCAACAGTAGTGCACAAGGGTTCCCTTTTCTACACATCTCACCAACACTTATTCCTTGTTTTTTTCATAACAGCCATCCTAACAGGTAAAAGGTAGTATTTCATTGTGGTTTTGATTTGCATTTCCCTGATGATCAGTGATGCTGAACATCTTTTCATGTACTCTTGGCCATTTGTATATCTTCTTTAGAAAATTGTCTATTCATTTTTAAACTGTATTTTTTGGTTATTAGGTTGTATGAGTTCCTTATATATTTTAGATATTAACCCCCTATCAGACATATGGTTTGCAAACATTTTTCCCGTTCTGTAGGTTACCTTTTCATTTTGTTGATCATTTCTTTTACTGCAGAAACTTTTTAGTTTGATGTAGTCCCACCTGTTTATTTTTGTTTTTGTTGCCTTTGCTTTCGATGTCATATCCACACAAGAAAAAATCATTGTCAAGATCAATATCAAGCTTTTTCCCTATGTTTTCCTCTAGGAGTTTTATGGTTTCAGATCTTACACTTAAGTCTTTAATCCATTTGAAGTTAATTTTTGTGACTGGTATAAGATAGGGATCCAGGACTTCTGGTCAGGATGGAGGCTTAGGCAGACACGCTTTGCCTCCTTGCGCAACCATAGGAAGGATTACAACTAACCTCAAAACAAAAAACACCCAGAACTGCCAGAAAATCGAACTGTATGGAAGTCCAACAACCAAGGATTTAAAGAAGACATATTCATCCAGACAGGTAGAAGGGGCAGAGGCCAGAAGTCGGGGCAGATGGGGTGTGGTATGGCAGGGGTAAGGTGGCAGTGACCAGGTGGCGGTGGTGGCAGCCAGAAGAACGGGCGGTCCCACATTAGGGATACCTAGGGAGCAAGCCCCAGGCCAGACTGCGCAGCCCAGGGTTCCTACCTGGGAAAATAAAGTATTATAACTCCTGGCTGTAAAAACCAGTGGGGGTTGGGGCAGCAGAAGAAACTGCAGGTCTCTCAGGAGAGTGCATTAAAAGGACTTGCAGAGTCGTAGAATGTCCGCAAACCCACCCACTCTGGGAATCACCACCAAAGCAACAGCCAGAGCGGTGCCAGTCATGTAAGTGACTGGAAGCAGGAAAAGTGCTGAACAAGCCTCCGGCAGTCAGGCAGCAACATTGCCCCCCTCTCTGACCCCTCCCCCACATACAAAGCCACAAAGCTCTGAAGTGGGCTGCTCCACCCTGGCGATTACCTAAGGCTCCACCATACAATGTAACAGGTGCACCAAGACAGGGAGTCAAAGCAGCTCTACCTAATACACAAAAACAAACACAGAGAAGCTGCCAAATTGAGGGGACAAAGAAATACAGCTCAAATGAAAGAACAGAAAAAAACCCCAGTAAAAGAACTAAGCAAAATGGAGATAGCCAACCTATCAGATGCAAAGTTTAAAACACTGGTGATAAGGATGCTTAGAGAGCTCACTGAGTATGGCAAAAGCATAAGAGAAGGAATGAAGGCTACATTAAGTGAAATAAAGAAAAATCCACAGGAAACCAACAGTGAAAGGAAAGAGGCCAGGGTTCAAACCAACAAATTGGAACATAAGGAAGAAATAAACAGTTAACCAGAACAGAATGAAGAAACAAGAATTCAAAAAAATGAGGAGAGAATAAGACGAATCTGACATGTCTCCAAAAGGGCCAACGCCTGAATCATAGGGATTCCTGAAGGAAAGAGGGAGAGCAAGAAATTGAAAACTTTCTTGATAAAATAATGGAAGAAAACTTCCCTAATTTGGCAAAGGAAAAGGACATACAAGTCTAGGAAGCACAGAGAATCTCAAACAAGTTGGACACAACGAGGACCACATCAAGAAATATCATAATTAAATTGCCAGGGGTGAAAGATAAAGAGAAAATCTTAAAAGCAGCAAGAGAAAAGCAGAGAGTAACCTACAAAGGAGTTCCCATAAGACTATGAGCAGATTTCTCAAAAGAAACTTTGCGGACATGAAGGGACTGGCAAGAAATATTCAAAGTGATGAAAAGCAAGGATGTACAACCAAGATTACTCTATCCAGCAAAGCTATCATTTAGAATGGAAGGGCAGATAAAGTGCTTCCCAGACAAGGTAAAACTAAAGTTCATCATCACCAAGCCCTTATTATATGAAATGTTAAAAGGGACTTATGCAAGAAAAAGAAGGTCAAAATTATGAACATTAAAATGACAACAAACTCACAACTATCAACAACTGAATCTAAAAAATAAAAACAAAAACACACTAAGCAAACAACCAGAACAGGAACAGAATCATAGATATGGAGATCATCTGGAGGGTTATTAGCAGGGATGGGGAAGGAGGAGAATGGGAGGAAAGGTACAGGGATTAAGAAGCATAATTGGTAGGTACAAAATAGAGAGGGGGATGTTAAGAAAAGCATAGGAAATGGAGAAGCCAAAGAACTTACATGCATGACCCATGGACATGAACTAAGGCAGAGATTGCTAAAGGGAAGAGGGGTACTGGGCAGTGCAGGCAAAGGGGGAAAAATTGGGACAACTGTAATAGCATAATCAATAAAATATACTTTTTAAAATGATAGGGGTCTAATGTCATTCTTTTGCATGTGAATGTCTAGGTAAATACCACTTATTGAAGAGATTATGTGTATTCTTGGCTCCCATGTCAAATATTAGTTAACTGTATAGGCATGGGATTATTTCTGGAATCTAGATTCTATTCCATTGGTAAATATATCTGTGTTTTATGCCAGTACTATGCTGTTTTGATTAATATAGCTTGAAATCAGGTAGTATAATGTTTTGTTTTTCTTTCTCAAGGTTGCTTTAGCTATTTGGGGGCTTTTATGGTTCTATATAAATTTTAGAATTGTTTTTGCTATTTCTGCAAAAAGTGCCATTCATATTGCATTAAACCTATAGATGGCTTTGGATTGGATGAATCTATAGATGGACATTTTAACAATATTAATTTTTCTAATCTGTGAACATGGGGTATCTTTCCATTTATATGCGTCTTCTTCAATTTCTTTCACCGACGTCTTACAGTTTTCAGTGTAGAGATCCTTCACCTCCCTAGTTAAATTTATTCCTAAGTACTTATTGTTTTTGATGCTATTGTAAATGGTTGTTTTCTAAAATTTCTTTTTCAGATAATTCATTGTTAGTGTATAGAAATGCAACTGATCTTTGTATGTTGATTTTATATCCTGCGACTTTACTGAATTTGTTTATTCTAATAGTTTTTTGGTGGTACACACTAGTTATTTCATGCAGGAACCCAAGGGGGTTATTCACGGTACTGAGTGATCTTTATGGCATGGGCACTGGGTCAAACAGCACTAGTATAGCCATTTGGGTGTGGACCAGCTGCGTGCAGCCCTGAAGCCAGATGCTACTCCCATTGTCAGAGTTATCCCATCAAGAGAGTCCGCTGTGAAGTGTGGTAGATGCTGCAATATTGGAGGAAGGTGGTATAGGGATGTGCCCCACCCCCCTCACACTGCCCTGCCCCATAGGAGCTCTCAGTTCAGTGGTTCTTCAGCTGCCCCCAAGAACTAAGCAAGGCTGTTGAGTCCAGTTAATTCATTTAATTGTCCAGATATTGGACTAGGCAATATGGGGATAGAGCAATAACAAGGCAGGCACTTCCCTGGCCTTGTAGCACAATATGTTTTAATGTCTATTACATATTTTCTGCATGGAAGGCCTTATGTTGATCTTTTTGCATGTATAATCTCATTAACCTCCACCTAATCCTTTTACAGACAAGGATACTGAAGCTCAGGGGAATAAGGGACATGTCCAACATCACGCAGCTAGTAAGAAGTGAAATCAATTTGACCTCAAAGCCTGCTGTTGTCACCCCTGTGCAATAGGGCTACTTGGGCTCCCTAGAGGACAGAATTAGAGCTATAACCTCCCACTCCTTTTCTAGGTGACAGTCTGACCTATGAGATCAGGAACAGGAAGAGTGAGAAGGAAGAGGAAGGCCTGGACGAATGGATTGAGGTGATGGAGAAGGTGTTACCTCTCTCTCTCATCACCACCAAAGGAGGCATCGAGTCCCTCATTTCCCTTTGCTCCACTCTCATTGAAGGACAAAAGAAAAGGGCACAAAGTAGGTTCCAGGAGTAGGTACCTGGGAGCAGCGCTGGGAGGAGCAGATGCCATCTCAGGGGAGAAGTCACGTACAGGGTCCGTGGGCCACGATCTTTCTGACTCAGATAAACAAAAACTTTATCTGAGATAGATGGGCAGTGGTTGAGGCATTGAACTGACGCTGAGCACTGAGCAGTTCTGAGCTATCCCTCGGGGCTGGAGGAAGGGGTGATATGGAGACAGGTTCCTGTTGGTGTTCCTTGGAGCTGTGGCCTCATGCAGCTTTTGGGGAACAAAGCTAGAAGGCCAGAAAGTGTGGAGTTTGTCGCTAGAGCCTGAGGTACATCCTTTCTTTACTCCAAACCCAGCCACAGAGTCAAAAGTCTGGTGATATATGGCCGAAGGTTCCCAAACCTTCTCAACTGTGGCTGTTCCAGAAGTGGTTAGTCAACAAGGTTCAACCTTCAAATTTTACTCCTGTCAGCTCTAGAAGGGACCTGAGATTATCTAACTCCTACATTTTGTAGATGAGAACATTGAAGCTCAAAGAAGAGAAAGGACCACAAAGAAAGCCTATGGCAAGGCCAGGCCCCACACTTAGGTTTTCTGGCTTCCTAATCTTACTCAAAAGCATGGGCTTCAGAGTCAGTTAGACCTGAGTTTGAATCCCATGTGCCAATTTGTGGATGTGTGACTTTGGGCAAGTTACTTCATCTTTCTGAACCTCACTTTCCTCATATTCAAAATTAGGAAGACAGTGCCTACTTTGTGGGGTTCCACTTGGTACAGACACCTGGCACTATACTTAGAACATGCTCAGGGTTTAATACACAATAGCTAACATTAGCATTTTCCTGTTGACTCTCATGGCCAGGTTTCTTATCATCAAACAAGGTTCATAGTTGGGGGAGGGAGGAAGCAGGGAAAGGTGGATGAGAAGGAGACAATCTCTTCTACAATCCTCACGATATTATTTCTCCAAATATAGTTATTTATATATTTATTTCCTTGCTGGGTTATAAACTCCAAGAAGGCAAAGGCTGTGTCTTATTCACTTCCTTTTAAAGATTGGTTATTGAGTACTTACCAGGTACCTGGTATATGCCTGGTACTAACGATAAAGCTTTAAGTTACATACTATGAATTACATATTATGATTATCCCCATTTTTCAGAAACGGAGGCACTGAGAAGTTAGGATACTTGCCCAAAGCAAGTGGTAAGGATGGGATTCAAGCTCAAGTTATCTGATTCCAGAACCCAAGCTCTGAATCACTAGGCCATTTGGCCTCTCTGACAATATTAGCTTGATGCTAGCTTGACTTCAATGTCATTTAATTTCCATTATTTCCTTTAGCCCCCATCCAAAGTTAGCCAACATTTTTTCCCAATAATGGTCATTGAATAGGCAAATGAATGGGTGCTCCAAGATAATCACACACATGGCAGCCCTACATAACATGGAAGATCCAAGGGAATACAACTGTGACCATGACCCAGCCCTGAGGAACTGACATCTATGGACGGACTTAAACACAGAGTGTACGGTCTGTGTTTACATATATGTTAAGGGGAGAAGAGGTCCCTTGCTTTCATCAAAGTATCAAAGGAGTTTGTAACCCTTCAAATGGAAAAAGACCTTAGTCATTAAAAAACAAACATGTTAACAATTATAGGACCATGTGGTAAATTCTCTATAAACACAGTCCAGTGACAACAAGAGAGGGAAATAAAGTTTCCCAGGTGATCTGGGATCTAAGTGCCAGGTAGGCTTCCAGAGTTTGGATAGCTGGGAAACACGGGTATTGAGGATGGGAAGTAGTGTGATTAGAAATATAACTTCACTCCAGGGAAATACAAGCATCAGGAGTACTCTGAATTGAGCTGAACTGGACTGAATAGTTCCAGGTTCCTCTAGGCCCTGCAGGTGAGCCCAGGGTAAGCTCTGAGCCTGGCAGTGATCTCTCCTGACAGCTTCTCTCCTGGTCTCACATGTAGCCCCAGCTTCTTTCTTGCCAAGCTCTAGGAGGGTTGGATGGAAATTTGGCCAGGCAGCATTTGGGAAAGCAGTATGATCCTTGGGACCCATGGGAGGTTGTTGCCTTTGTTCTTTCTTCTTCTTCTAGTATCCAAACATACCTTCTGGCAAGGCTGGCAGGAACAAAGCTTGCAAAAATTTACATCCTACCCTCAGCCACTGAGCCCGGAGCAGATGCTCCAGGATAAGAACACTACCTGCATGAAGGTTTCTGAGGTGAGGTCCATGCTGCAGGAACTCCTAGACTCCACCATGTTCAACCAGGGGGAGGTCAAGGCCATCAAGTACATGTCTGCTGTGGTGGAGAACCTCAACAAGGCCTTGATCCTCCAGCACAATGAGAACAGGAGCCTGGAGACCAAATACAAGCAACTGAAAATAGAGATGAGCAAAGAACTCAGCAGCCAGAGGCTATACTTTCAGCAGTCCCTCCAAGTCCTCAAGAGTAAGAGGAATGCCCTACTAAGGCAGGTAGAAATTCTAGGGGGAAAGTACCATGACCTTCTCCTAATAAAGCATGCCTTAGAGTTCCAGCTGAAGAAGGCTCAGACTGCTAGAGGTCAAGCAGAACACCCAGCCAAGATCTTTGCTGACTCTCCGGGCCCCCCTGAGAAAGAGACCGTTCCAAAGAAAGAATCAGTCATGGAGGAAACCCGAAAGGAACCCAAGAAAGAGGAGCGGTTGTTTTTACCACTTTCCCCAGGTCCCATGGCTGCAGCTGGAGACAGTGGTGCTAGGTCTTCAACATATCAGCCACTTTCCACCATGACCACACATTCGAGGATCACAGATGTATACAGCAGCTGGGACATTGAAAGTCTTCAGCTTGTGTTGCCATTCTCAGTGGATCACAAGTTTCCTCAGAAATGGGAAATACCAGTGGCAGAAAGCCCAGGCCACAAAGTCAAAGACCAGAAGGACTTCTTCCAGGAAGCAGCCCAGGAGAAAGAAGGACTCCAAATCAAGTCCCATTGTAGGGAGAAGCTGTCTCCAGAGAGCTCCAGGACGGTGGCCTTGGAGAGCAAGGTGGAGCACTGGGAAGAGGAACTCAGCTGGGAGAGGCAGAGGCAGCAGTGGCTGGAGGAGGAGGAGATGTGGCTGCAGCGGCAGAAGAAGTGGGCCCTGCTGGAGCAGGAGCACCAGGAGAAGCTGCGGCAGTGGGAGATGGAGGAGGAGGCAAAGGAGCAACAGCAGAAATTGGTCCAGCCGGAAAACAAGGAAGGGGGCCCAGAAAGGGAGCTAAAGCAGCCAAGGGAAGATGAGAAGAGGATGATTTTCGTGACCACCAGTCGATGGAGGGACTTGGAGAAGGCATCATTGGCACCTCCCCCAAGCCGGGCGCAATCTGCTTGCCAAAGCAGAAGGCCACGCTTGCCCAGGTCCCCTAATACCCGGCAACCGACCCCAGGAAATCAGAGGACCATGAGTTCAACCAAGTTTACCCAGAAACAATGGACCTGCCGGGTTCCCACAAAGCCCAAGAAATCGGCCTCTGTTCCTATCATAGGGGCATCCATCCGAAAGGTGACCCAGCCCCCTCTGCATATATCCTCAGTGACTCTGACGGGGAAGGTATACCACATGGATGTGGAGGCCCAGAGGAAGAATCTGCAGCTCCTGAGTGAGGATGCTGCGCAGGGGCTGCCCCACTACCTGCACAGCAAAGTACTGGAGCTCACCACCACCACCATGGAGCTGACTGTGCTCAGGCTGCAGAGCCTATGCCATAAGTATATCCTCTACAGGTCCTTCCAGAGCCTCCGGTAGGTCCTACCTGGCACCCACTCGGCACCCGCCCACACCCACTGCAGTGTGTGAACACAGCCAAAACCCAAGGGGAAAGGAGCATGGGGCAAGGGGGGGTGTGGAGAATCACCCCAGGCCTGAAAAAGGTCCCCCTGAGGCCTTGGGCAACCTCGAAGAAGTGGGAGGTACGGTACTTACACATTGTTCTTCCTGTAGTGGGTTTTTTCTCTAAGCTCACTTCCTTATTTCTTCCAGTCTTCCTACTCTCTGGTCCATAAACCACCTAATGCTCCCTCATTTGCCTTATTTTCTTCCTATTTCCAGCCCAGCCCCAAGGCTTCTCACCTGACACCGCCTCCCACTTCTCTGCTCCCTGCTTCCCTAGCTCTCACCAATCTCTGCTTTTCTTGCTCCCAGGAATTACAAATGTGGAGTCATCTCTGGTTAACAGACGCAGAGGGAAAAGGAGGCCTGTTCACCCACTAAATGACTTCCCTTTCTCTCCAGACAAGAAGTGGTCAACCACATACAAGCCGTACGAGAAACAGGGGCTACCTACAAGGCCCAGAGTCTCTGCCTCTCCCTGAAGAACATTGACCACCTGCAGGACCTTCGCCTGCAGGCCTGGACAGACACGCAGAAGGACCTGGAAGAGAAGCGCCAAGAGTGCCTGAGCAGTATGGTAACCATGTTCCCCAAGGTGGGCCTCTTGCCTGGTGACCTTCTCCAGGGTCAGCACAGCCAGTAGGGAGGGGCCAGGAAATGAGTCAGTAGGAATGTGGGGTGTGACTGGGGACAAGAGTGGCAGACGTAAATAAGAGAACAGCTTAAAGCCTCTGAGCCAGGAAAAGGTTAAGGCAGGAGGTGCCTGAGTGTAACAAGGGCAGCTTTTCAACCTCCATATATGGGGAGAGCAATAGAGAGGGACTTTCGGAAAGAGATACAGAAGAAAGACTCCTCTGGAGGGGGGTTAGCTGGACTCCGCAGTCCCAACTTTGCAGTGAGGTTCTCCCTCCCCTGTGGGTCTCTGCCCTCCTCCTATAAATTCTCCAGGCCTGGTCATAGCTGTCTTCTTCAACTTCGTACTAGGGACTTGCTCTCCTTCTCTTGGGGGACAGCTCCCCTGCCTTCTAGAAGCCAGGTCTCCCTTGTTTTCATGGAGCACCTCCTCTAGTCATTTCCTGAAAAAAGGTGCCAGGTAGATAAAATCACTGAGACCCTGGTTATCTGAAAATACCTTTACTCAGTATCTACTCTCACTTTTTTTAAAAAAGATTTTATTTATTTACTTTTAGAGAAAGGGGAAGGGAGGAAGAGAGGTAGAGAAATATCAATGAGTGAGAGATACAGTGATTGGTTGCCTCTCACATGCCCCCAACTTGGGACCTGGCTTTTAACCCAGGCATATGCCCTGACTGGGAATCGAACCAGTGACCTTTCAGTTTGCCGGCCAGTGCTCAATCCACTGAGCCACACCAGCCAGGGCAACTCTCCCTCTTAATTGACAGACAGTTCGCATGGAAATGTAAGTGTAAGTTAGAATTCATTTTCCCTCAAGACTTTGAAGACACTGCTCATTGCCTTCTAGGTTTTGGTGTTAATACTGAGAGTCCAAAGACATTTTGAGTCCCAGTTTATTGGGTTTGACCTATTTTTACTCTTTGAGGGCTGGCTTCAGTTTCTTCTACTCCTTCCTGTTACTGGGGTAGAGAAGCAGCAAGTACCGACATGGTCCCCTGGGGGTTAGTCCACGGCTTGGAGGGGCCAGAGAATCCCACATCAGCGACTCAAACCCTGCTGGGATCTCCCATAGGCTTGGGCCAGGAGGTAAGCCTCCGGAGTCCTGAGCAACAGTGCTCTAAGTATGGGGAAAGCAGTGTGCTGAGGGACTCTGTTTCAGTGCAAGCAGCAGGCAGTTGGAAGAGTGTTGGCCATGGAGGTATCACCCTACTCAGTTGCCTATCACCTTATACTAGTGCTGATCATCTCCTGTGTCTTAACTTGCTAAATTGGTTTTGACACTGTGACGGAAACGGATCACATGACTTCTTTTGGTGGCTGTGAGGGTTCCCCCAGCGCCTTGCCCAGTGCCTGGGTAGGGGTTGATGAAAAGATACCCAGAGCATTCCAGGCACAACCTGGCTCCATGTCATGAACGCTGTGAGTGCCTCAGGAGTTCCAGCTGTTCTGGCTTCCTTTGGTTTTTACCCTTGCTGTTTTATCCATTGTCCAGATTCTCCACAGCAAAGGGGATAACAGGAACTGATCTAGCAAATAAGAACTCAAGGAATTTCTAGGAAATTTGATACCCTTGGATCCCAGGGGCTTCTAATTGGAGGAATTCCCTGTGTCTCACCCTCTCTGCTCAACCCTGAGTTAGGCAATGGCTCCTCCTGCTCTAGAGAGGGGATAACTTCCTATCTCCTTGATGCCTCTCTGCTGGTTCCTCTAGCTCCAGCTGGAGTGGAACGTTCACCTGCATACCCCTGTGATCACCTTCCCAAAGTCAAGGAAAAGCAAACCGCCCCCATCCTTACTTCAGCATGTCCACTCCAGCAATCCTTTCTACAAGCAGCCCCCACAGCATCTTCCATCCAAGCACTGGGAATGTGTGTCCCTGCGGATGGCCCGGTAGGTGCAGGGAAGCCTAGGGTGCAGTCACCTGGATGGATGGGGAGTCAGGGAGCAGGGGTGGCCAGACTGGGGAGGCTGGCAGCTCCTGAAGGGCACAAACAGGCAAGGTTCACCCCATGAGTTGCAAGGCACCTGTGTTCTCAGCTGCTCTGCTCAGCTCTGGCCATTGGCTCAGACGGGGTGGGGTGGGAGGCGGTGTGTGTGAGCCTGAGGGTGTGTGAGCTGCAGGGGCCAGCCTAGCCAAATGTTTCAAACAATGCAATAGAAAGATTCTGAGGACCCATAGCTGAGAACTTACAACCGTTTTTGTTTTTACCGTGAGCATTGGTCCAGCACCTGCCATTGTTTTGTTCATATAAACAAGCCTGATTCTTCCTACCATGTGACTCTGGGCTCAAAAAGGGACACTGAGCCTCTAGGTAGCCAGAAAGACCCACATCCACATCCACTCTAGTGTGCCCCGGTTCAGGGCTTCAGCCCCAGGACATGTGCCTGGGGGAGGCTCCTCAGCCAAAGGAGCCCCAGAGAAGTGAGACTTAGGGTTAATGGGAAGAGAGGTGACAAGGAGGGCAGTGACAACTATTTGAGAAGGAAAGTATCTTGAGCCTTGTGGCCCTGGAGAGCTTTTGGCTTGTCAATCTCTTTTTTTTCTGCATGTCTAACTCTCTGTCTCTTTTTCACACTTTCCCTCCTTACCCTTCCATCCCCAGCCAACAGGGGAACCAGATGGAGGCTGTTTGGAAGACTGATGTGGCCTCCTCCAGTCACCCAGTAGAAAAGAAGACCCCAACCAGCCTGTCCTGGGACCAGCTAGGGGGGTGCCCAGATATCCCCCGGCTGTTGGCATTGGATGTGCATTCTTCCTACCATAAAAGCTTGATGTCCCTCAAGGCCCGGTAAGGTTCAAGGCTGGGTGGTTAATGTGGATTCAGGGAGACCAGACCACCAAGGTGGAGGCCAGAGTACACACTCTCTGTCCAGAAACCCAAGAGGTCTCTTTCTAATCATTAATAATGACCTCATTTATTATGCCACATCAGTCAGAGTGATGCTTGCCTGCCTTATCAGCCATCAGCTTGGGTCCCCACGCCAATACCAGTCTAATTTTCTCAAAGGACTTTCCATGGTATCTCAGAAGATCACTACAGAAGTCTTTCTTTCTACTTGTTTTCTGGGCTGCCAATGGATTGCTCAGGAGGCGTATCTTGCCCTAGGTCTGGGGTTGTTTTCAAAAAGAGCCAGGTGCAGGGTAGATAGATGAGGGAGACCAAGAATTGCATGATAAACCTGAGACATGGGCTTCGGCCTGTCGTTGGCATTGTTATATCCTTAAGGCCTTCAAGAACTGTCCCTGGGAAGAGGAGCTGAGGGGAGGGAGGGAGGTCTCAGTGGACCAACAATCAGCTTTTCTGGTTGGGAAGGTTCAACTCTCCTTTGCCTCTCTTAGCTTAAAGCTGTCACTATTGAAGACTCAAGGCTCTTTCAAGCAGCCTTTCTACATGACCAATCCCAGCTGCCTCCTGTAGCCCTGGCCCTGCCCCAGTTAAGGGTTTGGACAAGGAGAGGGCACAGATGCCTGCCAATCTAGACCTAACCAGAACCAAGAGCTGTAAGGTGCTGCTGCTGCTGCCATCCCTCAGACAGGGACGTAGGTAAGACAGGGCAGCATCAAAGAAGGCTGGTCTTTGGCTAGGCTTCCAGTCTGAAGTGGGCCCGAGAGTCCCAGCTGGACATTAGCATTATAGCCTACCTAGTACATGGATACAGTTTCTGGGGAGTTTCCAAGGGGCGTGTGTATGTGTATTACTATTGTTGTGAATTGATTTGGATATAGCATACACAACTAATTGAGAACAACCAAAACAACACTGTGGCAGAATGAAGTAACCCAGAAGTCAAATGGGGCCTCGACCCGCTGAGATTTGGCTAAGCTTGCCCAAGGCGCCCCATGGTGGTATCTCTCCTGAGTTCCTTCTCTTCTCCCTCTGTATCCCTGCCAGTGCCTGGGCTCTACTTGGCATCTGTTTGAATCGGAGGCCCCCCAACACCTTTGTTCTTCCCACACACGCAAATATGTGCACATAAATACCAAGAGTATGTACTCCATTTGACCCCAAACATTTCATCATGTAACTTTTGGAAAATGTAAGGGGGTGATGCAGAGAGAGATTCACAGTGAACAGCACCAAACAGCGCCTCTTTTCTCCCCCTCTCTCTTTGGTATAACATGCAGAATTCAAAAACCTTCCTGTCTCATGCAGAGCTATTCCACCCACACCCAGGCCTCCCCTGAGATCTCAGCTTAAGGCTTAAGCACTTATCAAAATATTGTTCCCAGCAAAGACAGCTTCCCCTTTCCAGGGGAATTCAGGTGAATATAATTTTCTTCCCCCTTTTCCAATTCTATGTAAGTTTATTCACTTTATCTCACTACCAGGTATAGAGGCAAAGCCCTAGTTCTTCTGTCTTCTTTTCCCACATCCCAGGTTGGCACCGCCTACCAGTGTGTCAGGCTGTTCCTTAACATTTCGGTGTGGGGGCTCCCTGGGTTGTCTTGGAATCTTGTTATTGTGGCATGAGGATCTGTCACTCTTCAACAAAGGTTCTCTGTCACTCCCCAGCCTACTGCCACCTCAGGGGGGGAAGGGGTGGTCGTGTTGCTTTCTTTGTGAGTACTCTGAAGACACACTCTGTTTCCACTCCCACAAGTGCAGCTTCTCTCTGGCTACCTGCCCCTAGCCCACCATGAATCCTCAAGCCCACCTGCTGCTTGGTTCCAGGTCACTCACCTCTTTGTGATGTTGCTGTCCTCACTAGCTCCCCTGGCCATGCTCTCCCATTCACGGCACCATCTAGTTTCATAACTAGGACCATCAACCTCACACTGACTGCCCCATTTCTCGATCTGCCTGGCATTGACAGCCTGTCTCACTTCAGGCCTGCTGAGGTACCCTATCAGCATGTGGGGAAGGGCTATTCATCTTCCCTTTGTGGCTTGGGACACTAGGAGGACCATGTCCCTCAAAAACCAGCCGACCTCCTCCTTCAAGATCTTTCTGTGCTTTGCCTCACACAAGTGTCTTCCCTGGGCTCTGTATTTGACAGGTAAGGTAGCTATGTGTCTGCACACACCAAACACTGTCTGCAGTTGGAGAAGAATCTTAACTTTCTCTCTAACTGCCTTCTCTTGCTCAGGGCCTATTCCTGCACAGCTAAAGTTCACAACGGCTCACATGTGTGCACCGAGAAGCAGCAAGTGCAAACTCACACACATGTCCAACACGTGGCAGACAGAGAAGAGGGCTTATAATTTGGTCTCTGGGAAGGAGATTAGATGGCAATGGAGATGAGTAGAAAGAAGCAGGGAAGAGTGAGAGGAAGGAAGTGGGAAGTATTCTGTGATGTGAGACAAGAGGCAGACTCACAAGAACAGAAGCAGAGCCCCTGGGACATGGCAGAAATGTGTGTTAAGCAGTTCCACGTTCAGGCCAAGTCTGGGCTCGGCCCTGGACTGGTTTCTCAGAGAAGATCTGGGAAGCTCTTGCGTGGGCTGGGTGGGGACACTCACATCCTGGGGCCTTGTCTTTCCTGCTCCCCGACCTGTAACTGCATTAACTCTTTCAGTGTCTCAGCAACCCAAAGAAAGGAATGCCAAGAGCTTTCAGATGATTCAGCTGAACTTGTTCACAAAAAGTCAAGCGAGTTGCTCCCTGGAACCCTAAAAAGCCAGAAGGATCGAGACAATCACAGTCGCCACTCCATCCCTTAGCCAATGATTCTCAAACTTTAAGGTGACTAAAATTACGTGTGAACTTGTTCCAAATTCAGGTTCCCAGCTGGTGTTTTTCAACAAACACTGGGGGTGTTGCTAAGTAGTCCTAGAACTTTGAGAAACTCCACTTTCCTCCACTCCCCAAACTGTATATTTTTAATTAAATAGAGGTATGTTTATTTTTAAATTTTTCTGTCTCATTGCTGAAACCCACACCTTCCGAAATGAATTTTGGAACCAGGTCCATGACCACTTGACTGCTGACCTGGACACCAATCAGAGAAGATTCCCCAAGTGTTGTCTTTGTCCTTTGGGAGCCAAAAAGCTGACAGCCATGAGTAGTGCCTGGCACACAGCAGGGGTCAGGAACACTTGAATTAATCAAAGATATGGGCAAATAAGTAACTGAAAGACTGATGGTTAGCATGAAAGCACAGGATAAAAACAAAAGGAAATGCCACATACAAGTCAGAGCCAAGTGTCACTGTATGGGAGGAAAAGGCAAGTAAGTCTCTGAGGAGTGATAGCAAAAGTGGCAGAAATGGGGACACAGAGGTTCCAAATCTAGATGGTGTAGGCTAAGGAGGCCATCTCTGGTAATTGTCTGTCAGTTTGGTTAAGACACTACTTTCTTTGGCTCGTTCAGCTAAAGAGCACTGTCCCACCCTCACTGTTCCTAGCACATAGCCATCTGTCTCATCCCTCACTGGGCCTCCGCCCTACCCTTCCTTCTTCACACACCCAGCCAGACCTGGCCCAGAGACCAGACATAATAGAACATTAACTGGGAAATGACCCTGTCCTTAGAGAACCCACAGTCCCGTGACTGTTTCTTAGGAATGATGCCCATCTTTGCTTCCAGCTTAAGGTTGAGAGTCTGGAAGAAAGAAAAGGATGTGGGATGTGAACAGCTGGCTCTTGGATGATGTCAGAGTAGGATGTGACTTCTGAGCCACAGCCTTAACATATTGAAAGGAAAGTCTGGTGGGGGGAGGAAGGGGAGAGGCATTCCTGAGGCAGGTCACACGGGACAGCTGTAACAGCAAAAGGCCCCTTCTAGCCTTTCAGGTCCCAAGCTTATTCTTTTTAGGAGGTCTCACACCAACTGCATCCAACATTAAAATACCCTCATACTCAATGTATTGCTTTAAGTAATTTGAAAAGTTTTTTTGTTTGTTTAATCACTTTGCTTTGGAAATTAACCAGCTATGAGTAAGTGTTTTTAATGTGTAGTTGACTGTGACTTTTCAGTAATCGCCATTCATAGAGATGAAATATAACAAGTTTTGTAAATGTAATGAGACTATTTTGAATATTAAATTTGACAGTGTAATGAAACTGGTAATATTATGTTTTATGAACATTTAATTTTATATACATATTTTTTACATTTTTCTGTATTTTGAAACCAATAACATTTTTTTGAACCAATAACATTTTTAAGTGTATCATATGTTCTTGGAGCTTAAGGAGCCTAGTAGCTAAACTTGCTTTGGAGATGGAAGATTTTGACTTTCTGCATGTCCTCTAGCAAGCTCTCTGTCAAGCAAGCAGAGTATCTGATAAGTCCTTCTCCTGCTTTGCCCACAGTTAATCTCCTTAAAGGCAGAGCTTGGATGGCCCAAGCTCTGAAGTCAAGACGGTTGGAAACCAAGAAGATACATAGATATATATGATGCTTTTCTAGCAACGAGGTTCTTTGATCCTGTAAACAGGCCTGATTTATTTTTTCAGAGCAAAGTTGATGTATTTGGTCAAACAAGATATTACCTCCGCCCTCAAAAACAAAACAAAATAAAACAAAACAAATCAACCAAAAAAACCTCAGAGAGGCCAACGCATGGAAAGGAATATTTCTTGGCATATTTCTTCAAGCCAGATTTGGGTTTGGCCAAAGCTCTGCTTGTCTGGAAGCTGCCAAGATGAGGAACCAACACTAATGTGGAAAGGGACATGAGGGAAGGGTCTACTTGAGGCCTCACTGTGCTCTTCAAGGAGGCAGTGGTGAAGTGGAAGGAACCAAAACCTTCTGTAAACAATCCAGCCAAAGAGCCAGAGGGAGGAAAGCCATGTGGAGTCTGGTGTGTCCCATGTTCTGGGGAGGCCAACTTAGACAAAATCAGAAAAAGGATGAGCATGACTCCATGAAAGGAAGAGTCACCTCATAAAGAGAATATGAACATGACTAAGATGTAACTATCAACTGGAGACCTTGAAATGGCTATATTTAATACGTTAAAGGTTCTAGTCTAGTGGAAAAGGTAGACAACATGTGAGAACTAATGGGGAGTTTGAACAGAGTGTGGGGAATCTGAGCAGAGAGTAGGAAATCATAAAAGAAGAAATGGAAATGCTAGAAGTGAAAACCTTAATATTGGAGATGAATTCCTTGAGCAGTTTTATCAGCAAACTGGACAAAAGCAGAGGAAAACATCCACGAACTTTAAAGTAGGTCGATAGAAATTAATCAACTATAATAAAGAATAAAAGCAAACAAAGAATCAGGCAAGCCCAAAACTAAGCGAAATGTGTGGTTCAATGACAAACGGTCTAACAGACTTGTAATTGAAGTCCCAGAGGAGAAGGGAGAGTGAATGGGGCAGAAGAAATATCTAGACATAATCACTGAGAATGTCCCAAATTAATGAAAGACAGTAAGCACCAATCCAAGAAGCTCAGAGAATTCCGAATATGATAAACACAAAGAATAACACAGCTAAGCGTATCATAGTCAAAGTGCTGAAACCAAAGGTAAGAGAATACCTTGCAAGCAGCTAGACAGAAAAAAAGATTAGATAGAAATAAGTAACAAAGCAGTCTTTTCACTGGAAACTGTGCCAGCCAGATGGTTACTGAGGCTCAGCTATATCTCTGCCCTATAAGTCCACAATATAACTCAGGAGCACTCCAGGACATTCCCCTGTTTGGGGCTCATAGCAGCTTAGACAGGTTTCTGTAACCTGCAAAGACAATTGGCTGGAACTGAGCAGCGGTTCAGCTGAGCAGTGTCCTACAGGACAGGAGCTCTCCAGTTCTCTACCGTGCCCAGCGCTCCCTCTCGTGTTATACCTAGCACCTCCTCTCTTTACACATACCTAGCCGTGAGCTGGCTGGTGGCTGCATCCCCCTCAAAGACTAGTGGCTGTGAGTTGGGAGGAAACAGAGTAGTGGGGGCTAGATATACTAGTCAACTGGCCTAAATGCTCCTCAATGTAGGCCCAGTGATCAGACTGTTGCCTCAAATTCTTTCCCCAAAGGTGACCAGCCCAGAGCAAACGAAGCCCAAGTCCAGCTGACACACCTGTCAGGGTCCAGCTAAGAGATGGTAATTGCCATTAATGACAGTGTCTGTGAGAAGAGGGGCAGTTGTCAGTAATTCAGTCACCACGGGGTCAAGATTCAGATTTCTTCTCCCATAATCCCTGTTCTAACAGTCCCTGTGTAAAAAGTCTGAGATAACTTTTTTTAAGATTGTGATAAAATACACATAAAATTTACCATCTTAAAAATGAGAGAGAGAGAGAGAGAGAGATAAAGAGAGAGAGCACATCCCCCTAGTAGGGGTCTCTCACCTCAGTCTGGAAGAGTTCCTTTACTGCAGGAGCCACATGGGGGCAGCAAAGTGCTTGTTTAAGGGACTGAGCTGGCCTGGACAGGGAGAGGGGCTCAGTGAGAAGTATGGGAGTTGCTCAAAGATGAGCACAAGTGAAGAAGCTGGGGTGGGGTTCACCTTAGACAGTGCTTGGCTGGGCGTGCAGAGCAAGTATGACAACAGTAGAGGAAAAAAGACAAGGGATTCCTTGCCCACCCTTTGGACATCTGGATCCTGCAGGCAAATTCTCTCCTTCAGCTTAGGGCCACATCCTTCTAGTTTGATCACCCACCCCCAGCAGGGTCCTCAGCTTTGCATGTCATAGAGCTGTCCTTGCAAATGATTCTTCAGGCAGCTGTTTTTCAGGAACTCCACCAAGAGACCCTTCCTGTAGACTTTCTCAAGCATGTATCATTTCCTCATTCATTCATTCATTCATTCATTCATTCAACAACTACCTATTGGGCACCTAATACTAGGCACTGTTCTAGGTGTTAGGGATACAGTATTGATGAAAATAGATCTTCTTTAAAAGAAGTATCCCATGGAGTGGGATACTACTCCACTTCCATGGAGTGTACATTCTACTAGGGAGAAAGACAATAAACAAAAAATTAGGAAAATACACAGTATAGTAGAAAGTAAAAGATGCCATGGAGGAACACGACTTTCAGAAGAAGGGTAAGGTACCAGGATGTAGGGGTTACAATGAAAAGAGATCATGCCAAGCTTCAATGAGGTGACATCTGAGTGAAGACTTAAACGAGGTGAGAAAGCAAACCTTGGGGGAAGGACATTCAGAGGGCGTGGATTGAGGTGAGAATATGTCTGGCACATTCAAGGAATAGGGAACTTTCCAGTGAAGCTGCCATCGTGTGAGTGAGCAGGAGGAGAGAAGGAATGATGCCGGAGACGTGACTGGGGGGCAGTTCACAGACTGCCCCCCACACCCGCACTCTAAATGAATAGGAGCCATTTTTACTCTGAATGAAATGGGAATCACTGCAGAATTTTGGGCAGGGATGTGACATAACATGACCTACTCTTCAAGAGCAACCCTCTGGCTGCAGGGATGAGAATAGACTAAAGGCTGGGAGTAGGAAGCAGAGAGACCAGTTGGAAGCTATTACAATTCTCATCCCATTCAGAACAGCTTAGTAAATGAGCTCAAATGCTACCTCCCCCTACCACAAAGCCTCTCCTAATCCTCTCTAAGACCCAAATTCTCCTGGGGGCTCTCTCCATCCTTTGTTCTTGCATCTCTTCCAGCACTGGTTGATCTTGCCTTTGTTCTGGGATTACTGATAGACCTGTCCTCAGCCCCACCAGCCTTCAAACTCTTTAAGAGCAGATGCCCAGTTATTTCCAGCTATTTGCCCAGCTGTAGCTGCCTCCAGCACAGAGGGCTGTGCACATAGTAGAAACCAAGTCAGATTTTTTCCTAAGGAATAAGTGACCCCATCCCTCTCTAGTTGAGGTGCCTTGCTCTTGCCTCTCTAAGGCTTCTTCCGAGCAGTGTTTCTGCCTGGAGAGTCACATCTTTGAGTCAAACGCTTACCCACCATGACAGCCCTAATTCGGTCTGTTAGCCGCACGTCACAGTCCCTTGGTAGATCTATCTTTACACAACATAGCTTGTCATTGGCCTGCAAAGGCAGCCTGTCAGGGCTGGCAGGAAGCACATACCAAACATTGTTTGCCAAAGCTATCAGCCTCTCTGGAGGCTCCTGAGAGCAAATTAAATGAGTAATTATTTATAAGGTCCTTAAACATTTATAAGCACCTACTGTGTTGCTATGCTCTTTACTAGGCAGTGAGGGTATAAAAGTGAATAAAACAAACTTCCAAGAAGCTTACTACCAACATAGGGCACAGACCATATGCAAAGCATTGGAGTGATGAAAAATAATAGAACTAGGTCCTTGTACTCCCAGGACTTACCGCTCACCCATCCATCCATCACGCATGTAGCAAGTGCTTACTGAGTGCCCGTTACTGAGTATTGGATGTATAAAGACAACTGCGATACAATCCCTTTTCACACTCCAGTGTGGAGATACGTAGTAAATAGTGAGAAGCTGGCACATGCAACAAACAGTACAGGGCAAGTGATGTCATACAGATGCAAAGTAAAATGAAGTACAGGGGAAGGAGATGTTCATGGCAGTGAGGGTCTGGAAAAACCTTCAGAGTTATGTGGGATTTCAACAGAATTTTGAAGAACTACAACATGTGGCAGGGAAGGGGGGACCAGGGGGAATGCAAGAGAATAGCGCAGTGTAAGTACAGACCATGTTTATGAACCAGAAAGTGATCAGTGTGGATCAATGGGTAAGAGCCAGGCATTGTGGGAGCTAAGCTGGGCTGGGTTTGGATGAGCTTGAAGGCCAAGTTGAGGTTTATCCCCTACAGGCAGTGGAAAGCCACTGACAATTTTCAAGGGAAGGAGTGTTAATACCAGATTTGTGCTTTAGAGGCAGCTTTGGCAACGTGGAGATGCTAGAGGGTGGATGCAGGGAGACCAATTAGAGGAGCAATAATGCAGGTGTGAACTAAAGTGGTATAAAGAACACTATGATTGGATTCACACCCTTATTTGTTCACAGACATACAAATACCTATTACGTGCAAAACCTTGTGTTGACTGAGGGTAGGAAAGGCACACATAACAAAGAAAAATAAAACCCAGCTTATGTCCTCAAGGATTTTATAATCAAGTGTGAG
This sequence comes from Mormoops blainvillei, assembly GCA_004026545.1. NCBI lineage: Eukaryota > Metazoa > Chordata > Mammalia > Chiroptera > Mormoopidae > Mormoops > Mormoops blainvillei. Next base: position 38,279 of record PVJD01004147.1, on the reverse strand, counting down.
ACACAGACCACTAAAACGCTATCACATTCTTCCCTTGACTTTTGGGATACTTGGTATATTCACCATGTACTACTCTGGCTCCTGTAGGAGCCCATTTCCTTCTGCCTGTGTTCTCTAGGGTTCGCTCCAGTTCCTGGATTCCCTCCTCTCCTCATGCCACAGAATATCCCCAAATGACTTCATTCTCCCTCCTGCTTTGAACATCAGCTATATGATGACTCCCTAATTCCAATCGCTCCCTGTAGTCATGGAGTTGTATCTCAAACATACAATTGAACACCTCACCCCGTTGCCCACTGGCACCTCCAACTCAATTCATCCAAATAAAACTCATCTTTCCTTCTCACCCAAACCAGCTTCTCCACTTGTACTTCCTATCTCAATGCATTAACCATCACTCGACACCTACAGCCAAAGCTGGAAATCAGGGTGCCATCAGTGCCTCATCTCTTGCACCCTTACATCTAACCTATCACCAAGCCCTATCCAGTTTACATCTTATGTGTCTTCTCCTTGGTGCCTATCCTAATTTAGACTACTGACTGATCACCCTGTCTCTAGTTTTACTTTTTCAATCTATACTCCATACTAGGCCAAAAAGATCTTCCTAAAATCCTGATCTCATAACACACCCTACTTAAGAACTCTGTAATGGTTCTTCAAGAGTTTAATTACAGTCTATAAAGATTTTTATGACAGCTCTTCAGCCTGATTGTATGATATTCTACTGTATGGAGGGACTGTAACTTATTTAACGAGTCTTAATAATAGATGTTTGTGTTGTTTGTAAACTTTTGCTACTATAAGCAATACTAAAGTTGACAACTTTGTGTATGGTTTATTATACATGTGCATAAGTGTATTGGATCAGAAATTATATGCATTCGTAATTTTGACAAGTATTGAAAATTTATAGTTCTACCAGTAGTATCTATGAGAGCCTATGTCCCCACAACCATGCCAGGAGTCTATTGTCAAACATTTGGAATTTTTGCCAATCCGTAAGTGAAAAATGATATCTAAATGTAGTTTCAATTTTTAACAGGCACGGACACATGGAACAGACTGACAGTTGTCAGAGGGAGGGAGGAGGGGGAGGACTGGATAAAAGAAAGTGAAGGGATTAGCCAAAGAACATATAACTCATAGATACAGACAACAGTGTGGTGATGGCCAGAGGGAAGGGGGAGGCAGGGGATGGATGGAGGTAGGCAAAGCTGGGGGAGGGGGAGGGATATGGGGACATCTGTTATTAGTATCTACAATAAAAATAAAGGGAAAAAAATAAATGTAGTTTCAATTTTCTTATGAATGAGGTTAAGTATTTTTTCATATATCTGAGAGCCATTTATCTTCCCTTTTATGTTAACCATCCCATTTTCTTATTGGATTTTTGTTCTTTTTCATATTGATTTGAAGGGATTTTATACATATGAAGCAAATTAGTCTCTTTGTCTATGATATGAATTGCAAATATTTCCCCCAGTTTGCCATTTGTCTTTGTTTATGGTGTTTTTTGTTCTGCAGAAATTATGGATTTTTATGCTGACAGATGTCTTTTTTTATGCTTTGGAAATTTTTATGCTATTCTGAAAATACCTTCTCCACTATGACATTATAAATTTATGTTTTTACTCTTTGAAATTTATTTAAACACAGTTGATTCATATGGATTTATGTTAGAGTAAGGACTAAAGTAGAGATACCACAGTTATTTTTTCTCAGGTGGCTACATAATTGTCTCAATACCACTCTTTGTGTAATTCTTCTTTTCCCTACTAATAGACAATGCCATCTATATCATATACCAACATTTTAAATGTCTCAGGTCTATTTCTAGGCTCTCTTTTGTTCTCCTGACCACATTACCTATGTGTGCACCAGTATCTCCTGGATTTTACTATTTTAATTATTATTAAAATGGTTTAATATCTGGTAAAGCTTTTCCCCTCTCACTAATCTTTTTTCAGAATGTTCATGGTTATGCCTGATGCAAAAATTTCCATATAAATTTTATATTCAGGTTATGTAGTGTTAATATTATTAGATTATATTAAATTTATAGATTAATTTATGGTTACAAGTCTTTCTATCCCAAAGTACACTATTCCTTTCCATTTGTTCAAGCACCCTTTTGTGTCCCGTGATATAGTATTTTAGTTTTGGGCACCTAGATCTAGCATATTTATTGTTAAGATTATTCTTAGTTTATTCTCTGTTGCTGTTGTAAAGGATACATTTTATTCCTCTACACTTTCTAACTGGCTGTTGTTCATTGGCTTTTTGTATATTAATTTGTGTCCACTTTGCTAAAATGTCTTATTTGTATTATTTTTTTCAGTTGATGTCCTCAGATTTTTCAGGTAGGCTCTCATATCTTAAATAATGGTAATTTTACCTCTTCTTTTCCAGTTTTATATATCATTCCTTCCTCTTCTGTAATTAAGTAGTCTAGTACTTCCAAAGCAATGTGAAATAAAAGTAGTCACAGGGGTCATGATTGCGGAATACCTAACTTTAATGAGAATAATTTAGGTTTCCTCATTAAGTGTGATTCTGGCTTTTGGACTGAGATGTGTAAATTTTATCATGTTAATGAAGCTGTATATTTCAGAAAGTCTGTGATTCTCTAACCTGGGTATTGATATTTCAGAGGGTTTTGGTGTGTGTATGTAACTCTCCCTTTGTGGATGATTTCTCTTCCTGTAGAGGAAAATAAAAGTATACAGGTATCAAGTAGAGTATTATGTTGACTTAAAATGCATTGTGAATCCAAAGATAACTTTGTACAGGTCAAAGGCTTTATTAAATTTGACTTCCAGTAGTTGAGTCTACAGCAGATGGATTCTGGGTCCTCTGACTGAGTGCCCAGAAGATAACAGTCTTAGGTGAGAGGGAAACTGGTCCTGCTCTAGTGGACAGGAGTGGGGAAAAGCCTAGACTCAAAGTTCAGGTCCTTAACTCTGGCCACCTGGCAGTTGTTATTGAGACCCAAGCCCTAAGAACAGTGCCAACAGCTAACATTTTTTTAAAACTTGCTATATATTGCCACTTGTATAAGTACTGATTTACTCATTAGAACCATTCTATCGAGTAAATACTGTTATTTCCCCACAGATGAGGAAACTGAGGCAAAGAAAGGTAACTTACTCAAAGCCACAAGCTGGTAGGTAATATTGCTGAGGTTTAAAACCAAGCAGTTTGACTCCAGAGCCTGTCTTCTTAACCACGACGTTCTAATCCTCCGGAAAGAGCCTGGGGCCCTGAGCAGATGGGCAAAGATCCTGCAGAAACCATGACTGGGGCCTCTATTGTGAGCCACATCTATCTCAGGCAAACGGTGACAGACTGTGAAAGACTGCTTTGGAACCAGGGGCGGTTAACTGGAAGCAGGATGGCTGGTGCCATTGCTAGTTTTTCTTTTTATCCACACTCATCTTTCTTTTTGTTCCTTTGCTAGTTCCTCCTCTACCTTACCTTAAACATTAGCGTGCCCCAGGCATTGGTCTATCTATACTCTCTTCCTAGACACTGGCATCTAGACCTTCATGACGATTCCGTCATCATCTCCAGTCCAGTGCTCTTCCCTGACAGGACTAGGGTGTCCACCTCTCTACTCAACACCTCCACCAAGAAACCAAACAAGCATCTCAAACTTAACATGTCTAAATAAAGCTCTTTGTTACTGCCCCTATACAAACATGCTCCTCCCACAGGCTTCTTTTCATGAGTTTACTTAACACACTTACTCAACAAATATTTATTGAGTACCTACTACAGCAATGAACAAAACAGACAAAAACTCTGCCCTCACAGAGCTTACATTCTACTGCTGAGGAACATACAATAAACAAAAAATATATATAAGTAAAATACATCACACATTGAAGGATAATAAGGGCCAAGGAGAAACACAAAACAGGGAAAGCGACTAAACTTTTAAAAAGGACAGTGAGTGGAGCAAGAGATGTGGCCAAACAGGGGCTAGACCACGAATTTTTATTCCAAAGAAGATGGAGATTTTGAACAGAGGCTTGACATGAGTGGATTTCCATTTTGATAGGAATATCCTAACTACTGTGAAGAAATTGGAACAGTGGCAGTAAAGATGAAAGCTGGAAGACTAGTTAGGGAGCTCTTGCAATAGTCCAGGTGAGAGATGATGGATCTAGGAGACTTGGATCAGCAGACGAGAAGCTGGTGCGATAGGACCAGATTCCGAAAAAACTTTAAAGGTAGGGGGTGGGGGCAACTCTAGTATCCACCTAGTTTCTCAGGCCATAAATCTAGGTCTCATCCTTGATTCTTCTCTTTCCCTCATATCCCACACTCAATCCATCAGTTATGCCTCCAAAATATGCACCAAAGTCACCGTTTCTGTCCATCTTCACTGCTACCACAACCCAGCTAAACCACCTGGGTTTACCTCTCACCTGGATTGCTGCAATAGCTCTGTGCTTCCTCTTTTGACCCTTACAATCCAACCTCCACAAGTAGCCAGGAGGTTATTTTTAAAAATTAAATATTACAGGATGGATGCCTTTGCTCAGAATCCTTTAAGAGCTTTCCAGCCCCAGCTTGTGTAGCTCAGTGGATTGAACATGGGCCTGTGAACCAAAAGGTCACCGGTTCGATTTCCCAGTTAGGACACATGCCTGGGTTGTAGGCCAGGTCCCCAGCAGGGGGCATACGAGAGGAATCCACACATTGATGTTTCTTTCCCTCTCTTCTAAAAAAATAAAATAAATAAGATCTTTAAAAAAAAGTAAAACCTTAAAAAAAAAAAAGAGCTTTCCAATACATTAAGCATAAAGGTCAAAATTCATTCCATGAACTACAAGAGCTAACGTGACCTTCCCCCTGATGACCTCTCTGTTCTCATCTCCTTCCCTTTTTTTCTTCATCATGCTGTTCTAGCCACGCTGGGCTCCTTCCTGTTCCTTAAAATTCATTTCTGCTTTGAAGCTATGCTTTTCCCTCTGACTAGGTCATCTTATCCCAGCTCTTTGCATGACTGGTTCCTTCTCAACTAAAATCTCAGCTCAGCTGTCATCTGCTTAGAGACATCCCTAATAACTTTCATATAATAGATGCTATACGCAGATATTCCACCAGAACTTGTACCAGGAAACACAATCTTTCAGGGGAGATAAAATAAGTTAATACCTATTAAACATTATCACAGGACAGGAAATAAAGTGAGGACTTGAAGCAGAGGGCTGTCATACACTGTCAGGGCTAGAAGGGTCAGCCTTCCATCTGACACTTGAATCCCCTAGCAAAGTTCAGGTGATGTGTACTTTACACCTCCACTGAAGTGATTGCCCTAGTTGGATAGCTTTGGAATTGGATCTTCCATTTTCTGAGCCGCAGTATGTTTCTCTGAAGCTACTACACTTCAGTGCCCTCCAAGGAAACATGAAACAGAAATCCTCTTTTAGAGGGCAGTCTTTCTGGTTTTCCAGGGCAGCTCCAACTTTTCCGGTAGGCTTGTTCTCCCATGCCAAGATTCCCTCCAGGGCATTCCCCTCTGAAGGTGCTTCCATTGGTCTCTCTAACCTCCCAGGACCCACAATGTCTCTAGCAGTCCAGGTGCATTTAGGTTGACGGGACAGCAGAGTACCGCCCCTTCTCCGAAGGGCCTCTACCTTCTAGGAACGCGCGGTCCATCCGCTCCATAGACACCAACCTCCGTGCCCCTTTACGCCACATCTCTCTAGCGAGCTCCACAACATCATCTCCCCGCCACGTGCCTAGCATTGGGCCTGACACAGAACAGTTTCTCTAAAACCTCTGGTCGAATCTGGGAAACCATCAAAGACTCCAATTCTTGGCGCGAATTCCGAAGCTGAAATCTAGTCCGCGGGCCGGGACCACCCCACCCTCAGATCTACCCCACCCAGCAACGCCGCATCTCCCCCCGCTTGGTCTCGCCCCTCAGCCTACCCCGCCCCAGGTCTCTCCTGTCCCTTTAAATGCTCCCCTCAACCGGGTTATCTCCCTGGTACCTATAATCCCTGAAGTTTCCCTATTGGGAAAGTCTTTCATTTCACCTGTTAGCAAAACAGTGACACCTTCGCAGTCATGGCCACGCCCCCTTCACGCCCGTTCTCCGTGTGAGCCGGAAGGGATTGCTCAGTCCCTAGTTCGTAGACCCGGAAGTAGACGTACCTCACGGAAGCTGGCTTTGGCCCTGCGGCTGCTGCCGTCGCCGCGGAGAAATTGTTGGAGCTGGCAGCCTAGGAATGGTAAGACCTTGCGGTTCGCCTCTGAGGGTTCTGAGCGGAGTTGGATGTCAAATGGAATTTCCCAGAGTGCTTCCAGGGACGACCCCCTCCCCAGGTTTGGGGCCCCGCCCCGGTAGCGCCCCGAAAATCTGCGCATGCGTACGCTGGACCGGGCCAGAATCAGGTCCGAGATGTTACGCATGCGCAAAAGTGGCTTGCTGAAGGTGGGGTGAGAATTAGCCCGCGGCATTGGTAACCCCTTTCCTTGCCCCCAGCCCACGGGGCTTAAACCAAGGCTGCGAGAGCGTCGGGGTTCTGTCCGTGCTTTGCTTTTGAGTTTCATCACCATTGCTATTCCGACCCGCTAAAACAGACCTGGACTAACCCCCCACCTTAGTGTGCACTTAAGGGAAAGTAAGCCGAGGGCCGGAGAAGGAAGGGCATGTACACCCTGCCTCATTACACCCGTAGAATCGGGTACTTTCACCCTCTCCCCAGGTGTCAATATTCCCAGCCGTATTCTGTGGGGCGGCGCGATGAGCACGCCTGGGGACGGGGCCGAAACGCTGCGAGAAGAGCTAGCAGCCCTGAGCAGAAAGAGCGGGATCCGCAAGCTGCGCGCCCCCAGCGCCTGAGTTGTGCGGAGTTTAGGAGCTCTCCACCCCCAGTGGGGGCGGGGGGCGGAGAGGCGATTGCTATTCGGGCAGTTTCCAAACCGTGTTTTTTAGTTTTACCGAGTTACCACCCACTCAGCCTTCCACTAAACATGCAAATGGAGGGGTAGGGGAGCGGAGAGAGAGACTGAGACTGATTGGAATTCCATACTTTCCCCTTCTTTGGCCTGAGAGGGAAAGGGGTGGGGCTGCTGAGCTTAGTGCCCAGCTGATAGAAACTAAGTGAGCCAAGAATCCCGTTTCCTGCTAGTTTATATCAAGGCCATTAACCTAAGGACTATGAGTAGAATTAGTGGGGCCCATGAACCCCCTAAATAGTATGCATTTGTACATTTTTCTGCAGTTCATAGCTTTTATCATATTCTCAAAGATGTCAGTGGTCTTCAAAAGGCTACTAATTTATCAGGGTCATACTGGCGAAATAGAGGCTTGTGTCTTCTTGTGTCTTCTCTAGCTTATGGGACCCCGTGGGGACCTGTCACAGTACAAGGAGGTGAGGCTGGCCCGTTGGAATTCTGAGCCTCAGGAAGCCTTATTTCTCCTTTGCAGAATCTCCTCTCAGCCTCTAAGCTTACCTGGTCAGAATCCTTGGATGAGCCTGTGGGACCCTTCCTCCTAGCCCTGTGGTTTGGAACCAGTGGCTTTGGGACTGTAAGAGGATGGACAAAGGTAGTATGAGGCCGGGCCAGCTCCGCAAACGTTTGGGCACCAAGCATCTGCCGATTCTACCCTGTGCCTGGCACATGTGTCTTTCGGTCCTAGCAGGGCATTGTCACCTCCCCCTGGGCTAGCACCACCCATGTACCTCTCAGCAGAGGCCACAATTGACTGATTTGCTGTTATGCTGCCACTCTTTGGCATGGCTTCATTTTGATGGCAGAGGGAATAGTTATATCCAGAGTCCGGTGTGTCGGTATCACCAGTCTGACCTGAGCACCATGTGCTGCACAACACGGCATGTGGCACTGGGAGAACTGCCCAGTGTGGAAGATCTGGGCCGGGTTTGAGCCCAGATGGGATCTGGATGGCCAAGGGATCCCACCTTAAAACCTCAATTGTCAGGGAAGCGGGGGAGGGGCCGAGAGGGCTGGCAGAGAAAGGGAAGGGCTGAGAATGAGACCTATGGGCAGAGGCTCAAGGCTCTACTAGGCACTTAGGAGGCCTGAGTTCACTACTTCTCTTTTTCTAGATTCTCAGGGGCTGTTAGATTCATCCCTGATGGCATCAGGCACTGCCAGCCGCTCGGAGGATGAAGAGTCACTGGCAGGCCAGAAGCGGGCCTCCTCACAGGCCTTAGGCACCATCCCTAAACGGAGAAGCTCCTCCAGGTAGTAAGGGTTTGAAGGGCCAGAAACTGAGCAGGGGCATTAGGTACTGCATGCATTCCTGTTAGGAATGACTACTCGAACCTTTAGGGGCCTAAGGGTTGGCAGAGTCTTGTGCTTTTCATATCCCTACTAAATCCCCGACTGAGGGCAAGGGAGGGAGATCTTAGGTCTTTGACATGGAGTCTTTGTGGTGCAGCAGCCTTTTGTTGAGGGAGGGTGGTGGGCATAGCAGTTCCATGCCCCATCCACTGAGCTAGAGCAGTTAGCACCCTTCTGGGAACCTGCTCTGTTCTGGAGGCGTGGTGTGTGTAAGTGGGTGCTGGGGAGGGGGCAAGGATCACTCACTGGGTACGACCCTCCACAGGTTTATCAAGAGGAAGAAGTTTGACGATGAGCTGGTGGAGAGCAGCCTGGCTAAGTCCTCTACCCGGGCGAAGGGGGCCAGTGGGGTGGAACCAGGGCGCTGTTCCGGGAGTGAACCCTCCTCTAGTGAGAAGAAGAAGGTGAGGGGTTGGGAGAAGGGGTGGGGGAGATGGGGTCCAGGGCCAGATTTTGTGTTTCTCCACAACCTGTCAGCTGGGAAGAGTTCTTCAGAGGAATCCGTGAGAGGACCAAAGCCCCAACCTCAGCCCCAACCTCAGATGCCTCCCTCCTAGGGAACTCATCTTTCTCTACTCCCTCTTTCTTGCTCCACTCCCCACCCTTCAGCGCATCCTGTATCACATTCTGTGTGGGAGGCATGGAGCGTGCATCTATTCTGGGAGCAGACAGCCTGTTCCCAGCATTGCTGGATGTAAAAATAACCCCCAGGTGGCATTGCTCTGGCCCCAGACACGGTACCAGCAAGAGTGTTTTCCTGGTATCCTCTCCACCCACCCTCCACTCTGGGGTGGGGTGTGCCCCCAGCAAAGAGAAGACCCCATATGGTCAAGGACTATGTAGAAGTGCTCTGGTGGGGGCGGGCGTTAGAAAGCTGAGTGCCCAGCCTGTGCTCCTTATTGTTGAGTGGGACTGGGGCTGTCACACAATATGTGACGCTCTAGGCCTAAAGACCCAGCTGCCCTGAGGCCAGCTTTGAGCTCACTGTGTTCCTGTGCTCTGTCCAGGTGTCCAAAGCCCCCAGCACTCCTGTGCCACCCAGCCCAGCCCCCACCCCCGGACTCACCAAGCGTGTGAAAAAGAGCAAACAGCCACTTCAGGTGACCAAGGATCTGGGCCGCTGGAAGCCTGCAGATGACCTCCTGCTCATCAATGCTGTGTTGCAGGTAGTGCTATCCACCACAGTTTTTGTGTCCCCCTTTTCCCTCCAGCTTTCAGTTGTCCCTCAGCTAGCCCAGCAGTGTTCTTTGGGTGGCGAGGGAAGAGTTCTTTCCAGTGCTAAGGCTAAAGCAAACCCCTCTGGGCTCTTGCAGACCAATGACCTGACATCCGTCCACCTGGGTGTGAAGTTCAGCTGCCGCTTCACCCTTCGCGAAGTCCAGGAGCGCTGGTACGCCCTGCTCTACGATCCTGTCATCTCCAAGTGAGTGGGGCTGGCTCCAGCAGTGGGGAAGTACTGGAGGTACAAGGATTTGACCCCTGGAACAAGGGGATTTGTATAAGGGCCCAAGGAGGTGGCCTGGAAGGCAGGGCTCTTGGGTTCTTGCATCATCTGGTATGATACCAAGACCTGCCAGGCTTCAGGGGGAAGCTTCTTCCTGCTGCCAACCCTTCTAGTTCTGGCTTGATACCAGAAGCAAGGGGACCTGGAAGCCAAGAAAGCAGCATAGGAGAAAATACCCAAATGAGAGCCAGGAGCTGTAGTTCCACCACTCTTCACATTGTGGTTTGGGGCAAGTCACCCCCCAGCCTTTCCACATAGACTTCCCACAATTCCTTCCAGCTCCAGCAGCCTGAGTTCCAAATAAACCCGTGCACACATGTACCACGCACTCTTCCTTTTCAGCCACTTCATTTAACATCATCCAAATTTGTTAGATGCTTAACACCTGTCTTCTACTCCCCAGGCCCTGGCACTGCTTCAGTTTTAGCGATGGCCCTGATACACCAGGAAACAGGAAGGCTCAGGGTGGGAAAGAGGAGGGTGCTGGGAAGTGACTGGTGGGTGGCAGCTTTGGCCAAGACGGACAAAGGTCTTGGGGAGAGAGCCTCAGTTTTACTCTGGATCTCCCTCAGGACTGACCTCTAGGGGGCTACGCCTTTGAATCTCTTCACAGGATTGAACACAGGGACTTCTTTCTTGAGTTGCCTGTTCATGCCTCGAAGAAGTCCATGAGGCCAAACACGCCATGCTAAGCCTTGGGCTCTTCTTGTTGAGGGTCTCTCGTTGCATCTCAGAGACCTGCAGGCTTTGGGGGAAATAGGAACCTCAGATTGCTTGACACCCTCCCTTCAGCCCTACCCTGACCTTGTCTCCTCTCTGCCTAGGCTAGCCTGCCAGGCCATGAGGCAGCTGCACCCAGAGGCCATCGCCGCCATCCAGAGCAAGGCCCTGTTTAGCAAGGCTGAGGAACAGCTGCTGAGCAAAGTTGGCTCGGTAAGGATGAGGACTGGTGAGGTTGGTGAAGAGGCTGGGCGAGGTGGGAGCTGGATTACCTAGAAAACTGGTGTGGGGAGACCCCACTGCCTGGAAATGTGTCTGTGCTGTCTGTGCAGATACACACACCCTTACAGACAGGTACTCAGGAAAAGCCAAGCCTGGCTTCCTGGCAGCCGTAGCTGTCACTTCTTCCGGCTCCTGGTGGGGGAATGGACAAGGGGTGAGGGTGGGGGTTGGTAAGGCAGAGGCAGGAGTGAAAAAACACAGGTGCCTAGAGCATGCTTCTTGCCCTCCAGACCAGCCAGCCCACCTTGGAGACCTTCCAGGACCTGCTGCACAGACACCCTGATGCCTTCTACCTGGCCCGTACTGCCAAGGCTCTACAGGCCCACTGGCAGCTCATGAAGCAGTATTACCTGCTAGAAGACCAGACAGGTAACTGGCCCCAGGAGCTGGCAGCGTGGGTGTGCGTGTGTGAGTGTGACATGTTCTGGGCACAGCCACCCTTAAGTGCCCTGCAGTCAATTCCCCAGTGGCCCCCTGTGTCTGGTTCACCTCTCTTTGCAGCAAAAACCACTTCCTTCTAGGGGAGGGAAGGTAGCTAGAATGGCCTCTAGCTTCATGGGAAGGGCAGCCAAAGTTGCCCGGAATCCTGGGCAGATGTCTAAATGGCAGAATTATCTCTCACTTCTGGGTTTTTTGTTTTTTTGACATTTTATGATTACATAAATAATATGTTAATGTGCTTCATGAGCAAAGTGTGGACATCCCTCTCACTGCTCACCCTTCCCTGTTTCCTGCCCAAGAGATGATGACTTTTCTGAGCCTTTCTGCCCTTCCCTCTCTTCATTTTCCGCTTACTGCCTCTCCTCCCACCAACTGTCAGTACTGTCAGGCTGCCTTTGGGCCATTCAGAACCCCCACTGGAACTTCACCTCCAGTCCGTTTGTCCTCCTTCACCAAGGGCCAGGTGCTCCCTGCTTCATCTCTTCCCTCAACCAACAAAACTCTCACTCTCCTAGTGACGGATCAGGAAAGCAGACTGATTAAACTGCAGGAAACACTTCAGTTAGATTTGGGATTCAAGGTCAGACTTTCATAATACAATACACTTCTCGTATTTCCTAACCCTTGTTGTCCGTTGCCTTCTCCATCATCGTTTACATTGTTGTGAAAAGGAAGCCTTGGCCATGCCCTTTGCTTTGCCATCTAGGTCCTGTAGTTCCAGGCATTTAAAGATACTCCTTCAAGAGGATTTTAGGAAATCTTTTCAAGGGGAGGCCTGAGCTTTCTTTCCTGAGGATCTCTGAATTTAGTGCCCAGCAAGCAACCCACTCTCTTCCTGCAGCTCTCAAATCTCTGCTGCTTCCTCAGACTCAAATATTACGGAGCTCCCATAGAATGGACACTGGATAAAGTTTATTCTTGCTGCTGTAGCTAGCCCATTGTCACTATTTGGAAAGTTACTTTGTGTAAACTTATTTGTCAACTTGAGAGTTTAATTTTTTTCTGCAAGAGTCTTCTTAGGTGGGTATTTGACTTCTCTTTGCTGTTTAGAGTGAGGAGTCCCTAGGAGCAGGGAGTGCACACTGCTTAGCAGTTAAGTCAGTTGAAAATTAGTTTGGTGGAATTTCAGGCAGCTGTGGTGGGGAGGGACTTAGTGGGGGTGACCACCCCAAACTCATCTTCCCACACAGTCGGACCTAAGGAGGCGAGTGTGGTAGTGGAGGGAACATTTGGCAGGCACTGAGGACACCTCAGTGTTGTCAAACTCCTCAACTGACAGTTTCACAGCCACTAGCTAGTGGGAGCTGCTACTGAGCAGACACTTGCGATTGTGGGAACAGGCAGCCTGAAGGCGGAAGTTCTCCGGCTTGGAGGCCCCGGTCCCTTTTACATTTGGACCAGAGAAAAACACTTTCATGAAACAATATTTATTCTGAACATATCTGATGGACTCTGTTAATTATCCTCTTTCTATCTCATTTTTGGAACAAATGAAACTAATTTCATGACCCATTAACACATTATTACCCACAATTCGAAAAGCTCTGGTTAAGGCAGGGTAGCTCCCTTTAGCACAGCCTTTCTAAGTGGGCCTGTGCCTCTTAGCCCTCCCTGAGTGTGGCAGGAAGTACTCAGGAGCATGTGATGCTTTTGGTTTTTGGATTTGGAGTCAGGAAAGCAGGGCTTAAATCTTGGCTCAGTCCTAAATTAGAGCCACATAGTTGAACCTTCCCTCCCGTGTCCATTTCCTCATCTGTAAAATGGAGCTAATAGCAGTGCCTTCCCTACTTGGTTCAAGGCTGTGTGAGAGCCCTTTGCTCACTGGAAAGTAAATACGGAAGTTCAACTTAAATTCCCTTCTCTTTGTAGAACCACCTCTGCCCCCTAGTAACCCCGGGCCTGCTTTGTGCCAAATTAGTGTGCAGCCTAACCTGGCATGCACTCCATTACCTGTATTGGATTAACTTCTGTTCATTTCAGCACGAAGCTGATCCCGCAGTCTCAGTCTTTACAGTGTGTCCCCTTAGTTCAGTGGTCTGCTTAGCGGCTTGAGGTCGAATAGTAGCATCAGCGTTGACCCTCCCTTTGTCCTTTGTTCAGTGCAGCCACTGCCCAAGGGGGACCAAGTGCTGAACTTCTCTGACGCAGAGGACCTGATTGATGACAGTAAGCTCAAGTGAGTGCCTGGGGCCACAGGCAGGGTGCAGAGAGCTGAGTGTCTCTCCGGGGGCTGGGTACCCAGGTTACTTGGCGCTACCTTCCTTGCTGCAGAGAACAGAGCCCAGCCCAGTTTCAGCTTTAAGTTCCAGTTGTAGCGATTAGCACCTGGTCTTCCTGCTGAACTGCTGCTCCCCTTACCCCATTCCCCCTGAGTGCCTTACTCCGCGCCCACCCCTGGGAAGGAGGCTAGGCTGAGGCCAGAGAAGCAGCCTTGAGCCACTTGGCTAAGGGGTTGAGGGAGGTCCTAATGGCTGAGGAGCACCTGATGGTAATGGCAGGTGAGCTGGAAGTGGAACCTCATTCATCCTTCTCTTCTCACCTCCCAGGGACATGCGAGATGAGGTCCTGGAACATGGTGAGTGTGTCCTGGTGGGGACAGTGAGGGGGTGGAAGCTCCTGCCAGAACAGAGAGGACCAGTACAAGGTGCTGGTGACTTTGGAGTGTCCCTCCTTACCACCCCACCTCACCCCAGAGCTGACAGTGGCTGACCGGCGTCAGAAGCGAGAGATTCGGCAGCTGGAACAGGAACTGCATAAGTGGCAGGTGCTGGTAGATAGCATCACAGGTGAGGAGGCCAGCAGTCCAGGAGGGGCACACTCCAACTCTTCACCTCACCGTGGGCCCCTGTGAGTGCCTGGCTGGGTGCGCCCTCCCTTCCCGGCCCCGACTCCGTTCCTTCAGCAGACCTTGCCCTGGCTCCTGGCCTTCCACCTCGTAGCCCTAAAGGGTGGACTGTCCCCCTCATGAACTGTTCCTCCCCAGGCATGAGCTCTCCAGACTTTGACAACCAGACCCTGGCAGTGCTACGGGGCCGCATGGTGCGGTACCTGATGCGCTCGAGAGAGGTGAGGCAGGCCCAGCCCCATCCTGTTTCCCCTTCCGAAATTTCCCTCCTCCATCAGTCTTTCCTTCACTGCCCTTTCTGTGTCTCGTCCCTGATTCTCATCTTTCCCTGGCCTGTGTGGACCCTTCCCCCAGTCCTCAGCTGCCAGCCCTCACCTGCCCCATTTCCCCAGATCACCCTGGGGAGGGCAACCAAGGACAACCAGATTGACGTGGACCTGTCTCTGGAGGGTCCGGCCTGGAAGATCTCCCGGAAGCAAGGTACCAACAGGAAGCATGTCCCTCCGGGCTTCCCGCTGCCCTCTCCAGCCCTGGGGCGTGGTCTCTGGGAACACTCACGGATGAGCTGGCATTTTAAGATCTCTGACTGGGAGTCCTGGGTGCCTTCTAGGCGATCGCCAGGAAGCAGAGAGTGTACACGAGGACTTTGGGCTCTTCTCTGGCCTTCCCTCACCCTGTCATCCTCTTTTACGTCTCTACTCCCATAGGGGTCATCAAGCTGAAAAACAACGGTGATTTCTTCATTGCCAATGAGGGTCGGCGGCCCATCTATATTGATGGGCGGCCCGTGCTGTGTGGCTCCAAATGGCGCCTCAGCAACAACTCCGTGGTGGAGGTGAGTTGGGAGGGAGGTGGAGAGGCCACAGTGAGACCCGCCTGGGGTGTGGTGAGCCAGTGTGCGGGCCCGGCCCCCAGTCCCACCTCCGCCCTCAGCCACCCTTCTCTCCTGCCCACAGATTGCCAGCCTGCGATTCGTCTTCCTCATCAACCAGGACCTCATTGCCCTTATCCGGGCCGAGGCTGCCAAGATCACGCCACAGTGAGGAGTGGTGGCAGGACCCATGGGCTCTTTCTGGCCTCAGTTTCCCCCCTCATTCCAACTCCCTGGAGCTGGGAAGTCGGGCTCCTGGAAAAACCAGAGTGGGCAGCAGGAGACCCAACTGACAGTCCATTGATCTGAGCCTCTGGGGGGGCGGGGCTGGCCCTCAGGAAGTCCCTAGAGGCTGGGACCCCGCAGCTTCCTTACAACCAGAGCCCCTCCCCTTCTTTCTGCAGACCACCCTCCCGTCTCCTCCAGATTCCTACCTTCATCCCTGTGTCTCCAGCTGATTAGCTTCAGACTTTTCCTTTATTATTTTTCTTTTGTAAATAAAAAGCACTGAGTTCCAAAGTAGCTTTTATTATTACTTCTTAATACAAAAAATGGGATAGGTGAGGCAGGGGCACATGCAGGGGATGGCAGAGCCCCTCCTTGGCCTCAGGCCTCTGTCACCCACCCTGCAGAGGGAGATAAGGTCAGAGACCTAGGTTGAGGAGGGAACCTACAAATACGGACCACAGGGTTGCTAGCCCGGGGCCAGCCCCTGAGGCTCCAGCCTGCCCTCCGTGAGAGCCAGGGCAAGGCCTTCCTTGGCTCTCGGCCTCCCTGCCCTGAGCCAGCAGGCAGCCCAGAGTCCCTGGGGGTGGCTACCACCCTTCCTGTGCCCCGACATTGGGCAGAGCAGTAGATGGCAGCATGTCTGGCAACACTGAGTTCTGGTGCTGGCAGTCAGACTCCTGTGCCTTCTTCCTGGGTCCACTGGACCGTGCCAGAGCCATGGCAGCCAATAAGCACCATCTCCAGGCTATGGGGTTCCCAGGGCAAGGCCAGGCCCCCTGGCCCTGGTGGGGGCTCTCCAGTGCTGGCAGCCTCAGCCTGGTCCGCAGGCTCCAGGGGCCCCGTCCTAGCCCCTTGCTCAGAAGATGGTGAGCCAGGGGTACTAGGCTCACGACAGAGCTCCCCTGAGCCTGGTGGCTCTGAGTCAGAGGTGGAGGTCCAAAAAGCTGTTGCTCGAGGCCAGGGAGAGCTCTGAGATGCTGGGGGGCCCCAGGGCCAGGGTGCCATGAGGGGAGGGGGCCCTGGACGAGGGTGGGGCCAGGTTCCACTCAAGACAGAACCAACTGGGGGCTGCAGACAGTAGGAAGATGCCCCAGTGTCCACACACAGAGGCTGCAGGAGTCCAGAGGTGCTGGTTGGGCATGGCCCCTCTCCCGATGCCTGAGGGCATGGGCCCTCCCCATGGGGTGCCAGGATGAGCTGCACAGCCTGGCGCAGGGACTGAAGTCCCTCCCGCATCTGCAGCACCTGCTCAGACAGCTCCATCACCTTTGGGAGGGAGAGGGTGAGGTCAGAGTGGAGTCAGGACCCTATACAAGAGCAGGGCCCCTCTCCCCGCCCTGCCTCCACTTTGCCCCTCACCCACCGCCTGCCGAAGCTTGTCCAGCATGTCTGTGTTACTCGCCTCACTGGGTCCGAGGGGGACAGTAAGCAGGCTGTTCTCTGTGGACCACAGGATGAGATTACTGGGCAGGACCGATTAAGGGAGACAGCACGGGGGCCAAGCCTCTGCCCCAGCTAACAGGCTACACTGACCCGGCAGAAAGGCCACTTCCAGCCTTGCCCAAGTTGCTGAAAATTCTGCCCAAATTGCCACAGGGCCCTGGGCACACTGCCCCATGCTTTTCCCCTCAGGAATTTGCCTTCTGTGCCCATCTCCTGTCCTGTCCTCCAGGGACATGGACACACCTGGGAGCTCATTCCCTGGTCCATTCCCAGGGCTGCCTGGGTTGGCCGGGGTCCATTTTCAACTCTGCTTCCCCAGGCCTCTGTCCTCCCAGTGAGCCAAACAATGTGCTAAGGGTCTTAGCAACATTATCTTATGTAACATGCACAATAACCATTTCATAGACTGAAAGCTGGGGTGAGAACCAAGGTAACACTGCTGGAGAGCTGACAGCAGAGGTCCAAACCCTGTTCCCAGCTACCCTCCAACACCAAGGTGCTGGATTTAGCCACCAAACTCCATGCACACACCAAGCAGGTGGTGGGTGTGGGCAAAAGGGCTTCCAGGCAACATTTGTATCCTGTTGGTTTCTCAGAGGTTCACAGGGCAAAGGGACCCGACGACCTCCCCCCAGGCCCTGGGCCCCAGTACCTGGTCCAGGGGAGGGGCTGCTGCTACATTCCGGGACAGACTGCCCCACGTGAAAAGAGAATTTGGGTTTGTCGGAGCCACAGCCATCCTCAATGCCATCTACTACCCTGCGGACACAGGCACCAGGACAGCAAATAGATAGCCACTGGGGTATTGCCCGGGATAAGATGCCCCAGTGCCCTCATACAGGAGCTGCAGGATCCTGGATCTGGGAGAGGGGGCTTAGGACCCCAAGGGAGAGGGGACATGAGAGATCCCTTCCCCCAGGAGAGTGCAGTTTCTCTGGGAATCCAAGCTTGAGAGACATGAAACAGCAAGAGCTCTGAGCTCAGTTCTAAATGATGGGGTGGGGGCAGCAGGGAGGTAGAGAAGTCAAGGAAGGCTTCCTGGAGGCGGCCAGGAGGGGTTAAGATGGAAGGGTGGACATCCAGGGCAGGGGTGTGACTGGCCAGGGCCTCAGTCTTACCATCACCATCTCTGCCAAAGTGTAGTGGCCCAGGGCCTGCTCACCTGGGGCTCAGATCCGGGGGCACATTCCATGGCACAGGGGGCAGCCGCAGCCCTTCTAAGCTCCGAGGGCGAGCAGAGGGGCCAGCCTCAGACTGCAAAGCTCCTGCCCTCCCTGGCCGCCCTTTGCCACCTAGACGGGACCGGGGTGCGGTTCCACGAGGGGACAGCAGCTTGGCAGCCGAGGATGAGGAGGTGCAGCCTGGGGACAGCAGGGGGCTGGAGGGTTCATCAGCTGGGGCGGGCGAGGCTGCAGGGCCCTGCTCTCCATCTGTCTCCTTCTCCTCCAGCGTGGACATGAGGGTGTTATCCCCGCTCAAGGAGCTGGTATCCGCCTGGGGACAGTGGAGGACAGGAAACTGGCTTAGATAAGCACTTACTGTGCTCTATTCACCTCCCCCATCCTGGCCTCATCTCCCTAGAAGAGAGGAGCCGGTGTGTTAAGCAGGATGCCCGGTATACACCACCCTGCTGAGAAAGAGGCTCAACTCGGGGGTGGGGGTGAGGGGGAAGTCTGCTTTTCTGCTGCCACCACAAGGCCACCAAGCCCTAGGGGCATTTGGGGCCCCTCAAAACCCTAGCCAAGTGAACTATTCAGGAGAACACAATAGTAAAAACTGGTTTGGAACTGGTGACAAAAGCCAAGAATATTCAAAAGCCCCTCAGAGCAGTTCTTTTTCACTGAGAACACGCAGGGCAAAGACAGGACTTTCTTCAGAGGTGGTCTGGTAGGCTGGGCTCTAAAGAACAGAGTGTGGGTGTGAGGAACAGGGAGAGTGTAGACCCTCTACCAAGTGCAGGGGGTGTTCATCCAGGACATGTGCTCACAGAGCACCTCCGCCAACCCCAGCCTCAGCCCCCCTCACCAGGCTCCCTGGAGCCCCGGTCTCCTCCCTGCAGCACCCTCACCTCCGCAGGGACTCCGCCAGCACCCAGATTGTAGCTGAGCTCCCCCCGGAGGCCCCGGCTAAAGCGCGGGGCAAACTCAGGGTACAGTGCCAGGCTTTCGTGCAGCCCAGCCAGCTGCAGGCACTGCAGGACACAGTATGTCAGCCCTTTCACATCGGCATTGGCCTTGACCACCTGCTCACGCCGGGGCAGCTCACAGCCAATCAGATCGCCCTTCCCTGGGGGTTGGGGAGAGAAAGCAGAGGTCAGAAAGCCTGCCCCTCAGTCACAGAGAGGAGTCAAGTGGAGGCTGCTGAGCTTTCTGTTTGGGCTGAAGGGCTTTCCAGCCGGAAACCAACTGTGGGGCCGGCCTGAGGGCCAGGACAGAGGAGCAGAGGGGCCTGGGCCCTGGCAGGGCACCGGGACCCAGGTGCCCCAGCACGCTGGGGATCAAAGCCACTGAGCTGAAATGCATCCAAATTTTACCTCTGAGACCACTGAGCAGCCACCAATTCTAGTGACTCCCAGCCTGTCCGGGGATCGGCATCCTCTGGGAAAGTTAAACCAATCAGACTCCCAGCCCCATCCCTACCCACAGAATCAGAGCACCTACAGGAGACCTATAATCCAATGGTTTTTCAGCCTTGCAGGTGATTCGGGTGTAGCTTATACAAGAACAGTATGTGGCACCAGCAAGTTAGTGCCCGTTGGCACAGAGAAAAACGTGAGACAGCCACGTACTTCCAGCCCTGCTGCCTTGTCTTTACAATTGATCCTATATTGAACTGAGGCGGCGGTGCTTTCTTGATCTTACCAGCAGGTGTCAATGAAGGGTTTTCCCACCACCTGGTTGAGACTGCCACCTGGCTGACAGTGATTGTAAATCTGCATCCCGATCTCAGAAATGTTAAATGGTTAAATGTTAAATGTTAAGTGGGGGTGGGGGGAGCGTGTGTCTTAGAATCAATGATACGCGGTGTCTCTGATCAGGGACGAGGTGAGGATTAAGTGAGTTAGTGGAGACAGAGCGCCTGACACATAGGCCACCAATCAAAGTTCATTTCCTTCCTTCTCCTGCCTACAAGAGCCCCTGTAGAGCCTTTCCAGCAGGAATGGTGTGCCGAGGATTGGGCAGGGCACTTACTGCCCTCACAAGCCAGCTCAATCCGCAGTCAGACAGCTCGCAAGATTAGAAAGTATTTCCTTATCCTTAAGGAAGAAGGTGGATCACTGCCACCCCCATCGTGGGTGGCCTCATGCTGCCAGCAGTACTCTAAATGTTCATGGACTTTTGCTCAAACTTAAGAGTAGAAGACATCACTGTTACATTTCATTTTCTTGGTTTCAGGCCATCCTTCTGCTTCCTTCTAAGAGCTGTTTGGATCTCAATGTGATCATCTGATGAATGAGCTCCCCTTCCTCCTGTGTGTCATCTGGAAATAGGATAAGCATGTATTTCTTGCCTTCATCCAAGAGGTGAGATAAAAATGAGAAATAGGGAAGGACCAAGGACAGAGCTCCATGCCACTGGTCTCAGTGGCCAGCGACCACCCTCCAGGCTGGCATCTCAGCCACAGCGTCTAGCTCAGCTCACCAAGCCCCATAAGATATGCTCCTGGCACCGTCGCCCAGCCCGCCTCTCTTTGCCTTGCCTTCTTCCTCCCCCACAGTGGAGTTTGCACACGCTTAGCTGTTAGTTCATACAGAGGGAGGGGCCAGAATAGATGCTGCTAGATGCATGGCAAGTCTTCGCTGCCAAGAGCACGCAGGAGGCACTGGATGTTCAACTAAGGAAGTAGGTGGGAAATGAAGGCAAAGCAGAAAACCAGGTCACAGGGAACGAGGGAACCAGTTCTAGGGGCACCCAGAGCCTCCAAGTCAACAGAGGAAATAGTTCATTAGGAATATATGGACAGGGACAAGGTGGATCAAAGGTGACATAAGTCCCAGTGCTGGGGACATTCTGGAGGCAAAGGTGTGTAGGCGGTGGCCATTCTTGAGGTTCCATCTTAATTCTGAATGTGGCTATTCTGAGAGCTGGTGCCTGGCATCAGTGAAGACCCACTCTTGCAGGACTCCTGCCAGCTCCCAGCCATACTGCTTCCTCGGTCCAAGCTGAAGCCATCTGTTTAATAATCCACTCGACAATCTTGCTTTGGGGTGACCGGTCTACAATTGTCAAAATCTGTCTTTTCGCCCTTCTGAATCTCTCCAGTTCCCCATAAGTTCTCAAGGGTTGACAGATACATGTGAGTGGCCATTAACTCTGCTCACAGTCCAGGTACAAACTCCATCTGGCCCAGAAGGCAAACTCATGAATGACACAAAGTGAAGGGTGTAGCAGCTTCTCGCCTCTCTCAGTTCCAAGAGCCCCCTGATGGTATTTCCTTTTCCTGTTTCCTGTCAGAACATGTTCCTCCTCACAGGACAGAGGACAGACACACAGTAGCTGCTGGTCCCCCTGGTTCTCCAGATTAGTGACACACCTCAGCTGCTCCAGGCATCACCTGTCCCCACAGTGAGTCCACAAGTGCTTGGCAGCCTAAGGACCCAGCTGCGGTTGGGGTGCCACCTCCTTTTCATGCCATCCTGCTCCATGGGCAAGGCCCTTGATTACCCAAGTCGATCACAGTGTTCCTGCCCTCAGGGGTCACTGCTGACAGCCTCCCACAAACCGGGTGCCAAGCAACCTTGTGTTTCCTCAATGCTGGGATGTGCTCAAGTCTAGGCGTCCTGAAACACAGCCTTTTCTTCGGTGCAGAGCCTCCACAGAGCAGCCCATCTGGGAGCAACACAGTGCAGGAAGCCGGAGGTTTGAAGCTGGGCAGACTAGCTCTAACCCCAACCTCCCAATTCTTTAACATCTGGGAGCCTCCACCTCCTTCCCTGTAGAACGGGAAGAGCAATGTTCCTTGCCACTGGGTTTGAGGTTTGCTTGAGACGAGGGTGTAGGCTGCGCAGGGCTGGCCCTGCTGTGAGACCTGGAGTCAGAACCATCATGATGCTGATTCCATATTGCAATCTCTTCTTCCTTGTCTAGGAAATGGATCCTTCATCTTCACCTCGTTCTTTTGCCAAGAAAGGCGTATACACGCTGAGTGTAAGCTCCGCTATCACCAGTCAAGGCCCGGGGCTTGCTCTGTCATCTGCCCTGGGAAGGTAGCCTCTGCTCTCCCCTCTCCACGTCCCTGTGGTGGGGGGGAGCCCTGCAAGAACAATTTCCATGCCTCCCTTTTCCAGCCCTGCCTGAACACTCTCTCCGGTGCTTAAATCCTCAGCATTTGAAGTTCCTCTGTGACAGGAAGTGCTGCCCTCCCATCTCCTCATAGGCTAAAGACTGGTCCTCCACTCACTCTGGCCTCCAACATCCTCAAAATCACTTCCACCTCCTTGTATTGCCACCTTAAGGTCACTAGGCCCACTCTGAGCTTTGCCCAGGACTCCATGGCTAATCCTGGCTCCAACCTGGCTGTTTCTCTCCAGGTGGTCTTGCCGGGGTCTCCTCTCTGGCTTTTCTGCAGATGGGGCCATCTGCCTCCCACAAGCCCCTGTGCCTTCCCTCCCACCCTCACAAACCTAGGATGGCAAGCACGGTGCCACCCTTGAGCACCTCCATGGAGCCGGAGCAGACAAAGTAGAGGGCCTGGAGAGCATCACCTTGGTGGATGAGGTACTCGCCCGGCGTGCAGAAGGCGGGCCGTAGGGCCAGGGATAGCGACCGCAGGCAGCCTCGGCTGGCCGCCTCGAACAGGGGCAGCTGCAGGACCTCCTTGTGCAGGTGCATGGCAATGTCTGCTCGAAGCTCATCAGGGAGGCTCTGCAGCAGCTGCAGGTGGGGAGCAGGGGTGGCGGTTGGGGTGGTAGGAAGGGAGGCAGCCTCCCAGCCAGCCCTGCAGGGCCTGATCAGCGAGAGGAGTCTCTGCCTCCCTCTTACCCACCTTAGCCCCTCCATGAGCAGCCCAGCTTTCCTCCTCCAGACCTAACAAGGGTGGAGAGGAGCCTCCGAACCTTCCTGGCTGTCCTCTGTCCCATGCTGCAGTCCCCCCCAAGAGAGAGCGGAGGCAGGGAGGCCAGAATTCCGCATTCCTTGCTTCCCAGCCCACTCCTGAGAATTTTAGGCCAAGCGCATACCCCTCGAGGGAGCAAAGGCTGGAAGGCCCAGCCCTGGAGGCCTGCGCACCTCTGTGGTGTCGATGCCGTTGTTCACGGCCCAGGTCGCCTGGAAGTACTCGAGCATGCGCTGCTTGAGGGGCTTGGGGATGCGGTGAATGCGGATGTAGTCGCGCAGGTCACGGGTGCGGCTGTGGTACAGAAAGCGGCGGGCGTACATGCGCTGGATGATGGCCGTCACGTTCCCAAACACCACCGCGTGCATCAGGGCTGGGGAGGGTGGTGAGAGGGGGTCACCTCCAGAACTGACCTGGCCCAGCCTGACTGACACCATGCTGGACACGTCTGTCCTATCCCCCCTACCTCTCCACCCCTGACACACTCCTAGGCAAGGCACCAGGTCTGCTGTGTGGCAAGGAGTCCTGCAGCCAAGAGGGCTCTCCTGGCCTTGGCCTCAAGTTCTTTGGGCCCCCTGAAGGAGAACCTCCGGGAAGAACCTTGGGACCCTAGGAGAGATGGAGGGGTCTGGGAGCGGTCCCAGAAAGTAGCAGGCCTCACCACCGATGAGCATGGTACAGATGGAGAAGATCTTCTCCGTGTCTGTGTTGGCGGACACGTTGCCGAAGCCCACACTGGTGAGGCTGCTGAGTGCGAAGTAGAGGGAGGTGACATAGGCGCTGCGCAGTGATGGGCCACCCAGCAGCTCCAGGCCCGTCCTGTTGGCCTCGCTGCTACAGTTGTCACTCTGGCCAGAGCTGTTCCCTACAGCAGGGCTCCGGCCCACCAGGTAGTAGGGGGTCTCCAGTCGGCGGGCCAGTTCCTGCAGCCAACCTGGGGAGGGGGCAGGTGGGCCTGAGTCAGCAGGACAGCATTGCCAGGCTGCGGGTGCAGGTATGCCTGCTGGTACCCCCAGGGTGGGGGTATGTTGATACAGATCTACCCCCATGGCTCCCGGCCACCTTCCTCCTCCGCTGGGCCAGTACTCCTTTCTCCATTCCCTCAGCCCTCAGCAAGACAAGCACATGAGCATGAGGCTGAGGCCACCGTCTCCCCAGGTGGTGTCTACTGGTGCTGAGAATGGAGCAAGGAGCACTGTGCCCTCTTCACTGCAGCTGGCACTAATACCAGAAAATTGTCCCCAGGGCCAGATGGGTGAGGCCACCTACTCTGCCCTGTCCACCCAGACTCCTCTTGCTCTTTCTTTGAACTTGCCTGCTCCAGAAAGCTGCCTCCCACTCAGCCGCATCCCTCCCCACAGCTACACATACCACTCAACCGCACACGTTCTCAAGCACAGCAACGTGAATATGCACATACACGCCATCGAGGCTACACGCGTGCTCTGCACAGTCAGGAGGACAAGGACACACACATGTGAGCACGTTCACAGATGCACAACCACACCACTCACACAGAAAAGGCCTGTGCATACTTGGAAGCCAGACAAAGCTCCACAGGGGCTTGCACACTGGTGTCCAGGCTGGGGAGAGGACACGCTTGTATGGACACAAACACACAGGTGAGGACACTCAAAGGCTACAACACAGACAGGCTCCTGTGCACACACAGAGGCCCACAGCACACGGGCAGACAGGCCAGCCTGGGCTGCGGTGTGGAGGCCAAAGATCACCCCAGTCTCCCCATCAACTCCATGTTCTCTGGACTGGCCTTGGCAGGAGGTGGGGTGGTGGGACCTACCTCCGCACATGCACTCTGCCCCTTCCACCTCAGCACACCCTAGCCCCCCTGCTCCGCAGTCTCCCAATACCTTATGCATGCTGTCCCCCCATTATCCTCACTCCCCTCCTCTCACCCACCCATCCATCCATCCATTCAGCAGCCTACGGCACAGAGGCCAGGAGCTGGCGGGACCCGCTGGAGCTTACTGCAGGGTAGGAGCTACATCTCAGTCACACAAGGCATACAAGGCATGCCGCATGATGGAGCTCAAACCAGCGTGCTATGGGCTAGGGCTAGAAGGCTTTCTGAAAGAGGAGACATGTGTGCTTGGTCTTAGAGGATGGATAGTTTTGATTTGAAGAAACTGAGGGGGGGGGTCATTCCTGATCTAGGGAAAGGCAGGAGCCAAACCTCAAGATTGAAGACAAGTATAGGCAAGCAGCCTGGCTTAGCTAGAATGGGGGGTTCACACTGGGGCATCAAATTCAAGGCCAAAGAATTTGGTGAGGGGGTTGTGATAAGGCCTGAGCCAAGGTGAGGATTCCCCGCTCCTTGTACTTGAGGTGATCTGTGAGCATGCAGGGGAGTATGCAAAAGTTTTTAGTCATTAGTCGGGCCTCCAAGGTGAAGCGAGTTGTCAGGTGAGGAGAGTGGGGGGTTGGAGGGGCAAGAAGCAGGACAAGAGGAGGGTGGCAGGGGTGCCTCTCCTCTCCCAGTCTTGACCTGGGGCCTCCCTGCGGGTAGGGTGAGGCCAGCAGAGGCTGTTCTGAAGGCTGGTGACTTTCACACTGTGAACTGCCCTGAGTGATCTCCCTCAGTGCTTAGCACAGTCTTTTGAAAATCCAGCCCATCTCCGCTGGGTTCATGGGAACCTGGGGCAGGAACTCTGTGTCCACACCATGGGCAGTGGGACAGGGGAACCAAGGTGAGGAGGCCACAGGAGGGTGCCTCCTACAGACAGAGCTGGGCCAGCAGGGGTGCCACTCTCTCACATGGACATCCTGAGAGGGCTGGAATTTGGGAGGTCTGGGTGTGGCTCCAACTGAGCTTGGGGGTGGTTTCTTCGGAGAAAGAAGGGGGAGCTGCTGACCCGAAGGACTTGGGAACTCCCCAGGTGTGAACTAGTACCAGCCCTACGTAGAACAAAAGCACTCTGGAACTTAGGGTTCAACGGAACAAGAATTGCCATGTATATCTGCAAAATAACCAGGTAGCCGGCCACATCCGCATGGTCTCGCCACGTGGGGCCCAGAGCCCTCTGGGAACCAAAGGTGTTCCCAGTGTCAGCTCTGCAACCCCTGTGAAGTGGCCAGAACAAAGGAGCCACCTGGACTCAAGACCCAGGGGTCTGGTCCTATTTTGGGGTGTGGGGGGGCTCGCCCAGGAATTTGGTGTGTCAGTCCAGTCTAGGGTCAGGGCTTTGTGTCACCACTGTCCATCTCCTGGCCTTTTGACTATACATATGTTCACTGGGTGGCAGTCTGAGCCCAGAGCAGCCTCCACCACGGCCTCCCTCTGGGAAGGGCAGGAGCCAAGGAGCTGGCACTGCCTGGAGCACCTGTGTGCTCAGCAACTAGAGCACTTGGGAAATATCCAGGTGAACCCTCTGGACTACACACCAGTCTCTGTGGGCTTGGTGAAGGAGAGAGAATTCACAGGAGCCTCCTCATCCCTGGGAACTGATCAGTGTGGGTTTCTAAGGCCAACCTGGGTCCCACCACGGAGTGGATGGTCATGACAGGCCATCTGAGCAGCCGGTCTCTTGCCCACTGACTGGAAACAGGTGCTGAAGGCCAGATATCACGGAGTTACCAGAGGGCTGGAGAGCATGGGGAGGAAACCGGTGTGTTGAATTTTGGAGCTGCAAGTATGGAAGTTAGAAATAGCTAGAATGGTTTGGTGTTAGAGAAAGGAGGGAAGCTGAGATTCCATGTCGTGGCACGGGTTAATGAGATGAGAGGGTGGGAGCAATCAGGAAAGCTCTGAACGGAGAGGGGCTAGAGCAGGAGGAGGTCCGGCCTAGGGGAGCGGGACAGAACATTTCAAGTGTGGTTGGCAGGGTCAGGTGCTGCAGGGACTTCATGGGGATGAGGGTTTGGGCCCAGAAGGTCACTGTGACCTGCTGGGTAATGTCTGGGATGAGAGGTGGAGGTGGAAGCCCTCCTGGCAGGAGGTGTGATGTGAGTAGGAGGTAAGTAGAGGGAGGAGTTGTGAATGTGGAGGTGAAATGAAGGACAAAGAAGACACTGGTGGAACACAGAAAAAGACCGCATTTTAGGCAGGAGGAGGCATGAGAAGCGACTGAGACAGATGCAGCCTGGAGGTGACAAGAGAGGGGAAGAAGGCTTAGGAGCTGAGATAGTGGGGGATGAGCTTCAGAGAAGGAGGCAGGAAGGTGCCAGGCATCAGAGGAACCCGGAGGGCTGGCTCCCTGCACTGCCTTCTCCAGCTGGGCAGGGGCTTGAAGAATATGGTAAAAGTTTGGCCACAAGGAGATCATGATAGGTGAATGAGACTCCTCCAGGCAGCCCACCAGGCTTTCTCCACAATGCCTGGCTGCTGGAGAACAGTCCTACCGTGAGGTGATGGCTGTCACACACACACCTGCACACACGCACAGCCTCCACATTCTTCTCTCAAATACAGGTCTACTTGCACACATGTTGCTGTGACACACACACAAGCACATACACATGGAGACTTGTACACATCTCTGACACATCACACCAGCTCACAAACATGCCCTGGCAGAGACACATGCTCTCTTACTTCCCTGACGCACGTACACGTAAGTAGGCACACCCCTGGGCACGTACGCATGCATACCCAAATGCCCCCCTCCCTACCCCAGCCTCCAGTACCGATCTCAGGTAGCTCAGATGCACTGCTCTCAATCTCCTGCTGGCCAATGTAGAACCAGACGCAGGCCACCCAGTGAGCGAGCAGGGCGAACACGGCCATGAGCAGGGTCAGCACCACAGCGCTATACTGCGAGTAGCGATCCAGCCGCGGGAGCAGGCGCAGCAGCCGCAGCAGCCGCACAGTCTTCAGCAAGTGGGCCCCGAAGTACTGGGGAGCGGGTGGGGAAGAAGGTCACCGTCGGGTTGGTCCCCAGTATCCCATCCCAAAGCCCACCCTGTCCAGCCACACTGACCACATTGACCTTGAAGGCATGTAGCAGGTCAAAGGGCAGGGCTGCGATGACATCCAGCAGGAACCAGGTGGTAACGTAGTGGAGGCAAATGGACTTGGGGGCAAACACCACCTGGCCCGACTTGGACACAAACGTGGTTCGGAAATTCAGCACGATGTCTGTGGAACGCCCGAGTGAGAGTCAGATCAGGGTGAAGTGGAGTCACTGTTTACTGGGCATAGCTCAGTATTTGACACTACCCCAGGCCCTTGATCTGCAGTAACTCTAAAAGGTGAACATTGCTATGCCTATTTGATGGAGAAAGAAACTGAGGTTTGGAAAGGCTATGACTGGCTCAGGGTCACATAGCCCATTAATGGTAGAGACACATTTGGAACCTATGTCTGATTTCAAAGCCCACAGGTCACAAACAGGAGGAGGGCAAGGGAGACACTTGTGGGGCAATGGAGCCATGAAGACAATCCCCACTGAAGCCTGAGGGGCACCTGGCATGGGGTTGGGTGGGAGGCACCGAGGGCACCTACCAAGAATGAAGAGGACCTCCACTGCCAGGTCGCAGACACTGGGGGGACTGCGGGCGGCGCTGGGCTCCCAGGCTGTGCTCACGCACACGCTGTAGGGCACGGTGACGGCCACATAGAGGGTGGCGAGCAGGATGAAGCCATCCCAAGTGGCCCTCAGTGCCCCACAGTGCAGCAGGATGAATGGTGACTTTCGAATGGCAGCTACTTTGTACTCAGGCAAGTTTGGCTTCTCCCCAAACACCCTCTGAGTGATGCAGGGCAGGTCCAGACAGGAAGGACAGGAAATTGGTACAAGCTGAGTTTGGACGTGGTCCAGGACAGGGATCCACCTTCTTTCCCTCCCTGAATCCTCAAAGCAACCTCTGACATAGGCATTAGAGTCCCCATGTTATAGATCAGAAGACTGAGAATTAGGTGGGGTCATGTGGCTTAGCTAAGCTCACAGCGGCTTACGGGAGGAGCCAGCATTGAGCGAAAGCCCACCTGAGCCCAGGGCCAAGACTCTCCTCTGCACATTTGATGGATCAGGCATATGACAGTCCCTCCCTCAGTCACAACCCAAAGTACTGGTGGGGCCCATGTGGCCCCCTGGACATTCTCTCTGTGATGGGCTCAGTTCCCCCCTCCATCTCTTCAGCCTGCCCCCACCCTGTCCTGACCCCCAGACACACACCCTAGTGCTCAATCCACCTTATTGAGCTTGTGCTTGCCCTTGGGTTGCTTCTGCAGGTGCCCAGACAGGTGGTAGAGCACAGCCCGGCTCCGCCGCCGGTTAGCATTGAAGCCTTTGGCTCCTCCCCGGCCGTATCGGCGCCGGCCACCACCTGCAAAAGAAGAAGGACCCATGAGGATGATGGTGGAATGGTCTTGGGAATAGGATACTAGTTACTGGTCCATGGATGGGTCTGGCTCAT
The DNA here is from genome assembly GCA_004026545.1 of Mormoops blainvillei. Lineage (NCBI taxonomy): Eukaryota > Metazoa > Chordata > Mammalia > Chiroptera > Mormoopidae > Mormoops > Mormoops blainvillei. Next base: position 9,188 of record PVJD01004147.1, on the reverse strand, counting down.
TGACTAGTCAGTCTGTATAAAGCTGGGGGCTCTGACATTCCTCATTTCTAGGATCACTTGCACCCACAGCAATGGACAATCTTCTGGGTGCTTACAGACACAACTTCCAGTGCCTGCTTGCAGTAGAAGGAGGTTTGGACCAAGGCAAGGTAGGGGAGGATCTCCACGGGGAAAGGCCTGGGAACAGAGAGAAGTGGTTCCTAGGGGTGGGGGGAGTGCAGAACAAGCAGAAGGCCATCAGGCAGAGCTGCAGGAGCTCAGAGAAGGAGCCCAGGGTCCAGGTGCGGGGCCATGGAAGATACTCATTGCGGAAAGGCTGACCCAGGGCTGGAGGCAGGGGATTGGGGAATGGAGAGGACCCAACATCCCCAAGTGGCAAAGAGGCCTTGGAGCAGGTTGGGATGGCAGATTGGTGAGCTAAGGGCCTTTCCCAGCTCTGGGAGGATACAAGAGGGGCAAGACTCCAAGGACTTAAAAGAGGGCTTTGGCCAGGGCTCCCCAGTCCTGTTTGTGTGAGGAAGAGTCATGGGGATGGGGGGCCGTGCTCAGCCTCACTAGCTGGTCAGGATATGGAATTTCACTGGCACTAGTGGAGTTAGTTTTTTTCCGTTTCTTGGTAAAGTTGACTTCAAAACTCCAACTGTACCACCACCAGTCTCTGTGGAAGTAAGCTTTCCATAACTGGGCACGTGGGGAGGAGAGCGGCACACGCCTCTCAACCAGCAGCGTGCGAGTCAACAAGTGCGAATGTGTGGGGGCACCCACGAGCCTAGGCCTGGGGTACCCAACACCCAGGCCACTGCAGTTAAGTCAACGGCCCCACGAGCACCTACCTGTCTCCTTCCATTTGTCGGGGCCCCCTCGATTCTTGGTGTCACTGATGTCCTTGTGAGAGACCAGGAAGAGGGCCACCTCCCCCTTCTCATTCTTGATGGGTATCACATCCAGCAGACACCAAAACGGGAGCCCTGGGCACAAAGACAGACTCAGCCCCGCTCCCATTCTCCATCCTGCCCAAGGCGACAGAGGCTCCACTGACATCCATAGCTGAGACACAGGATCCTGGGAGTGGCAGCCCGCTTGATTTAGGACACGTTTTGATGGAACAGGGTGGTGGAAACCAAGAGATAGCAGGGATGACTGTCAGACATGTGTGTTCACAGATCTGTCCTACTGACACTGGGACATTTTCCTGCTGGGGTAGGGACCCCAAAATGGGAAACTGAATGGAGGCTAAGGCTGGGGTGAGAATGGAAGAGAGGAGGGCCAGGGTCAGGGGTCGGGTGGAAGAAGAGAAAGTGGGTATCTGGGAAGCTGGGATGAGATGGGGAGAGGGAGATGAGAATGGAAAGGGAGAGGTGCCAGGCTGGGGGAAACTGAGGAGGTGAGGCGGTCTGGCCAGGAGGTCCCTCACCACTCTTCCGGTAAAGGATCAGCTCCGCCTTGAACTCCTTGTGCTCATCCAGGGCCTTGCGGATTTGCTGACGGACGAGCTCACTGGTATCTGGCCCATAGAGGAAGGTGCAGGCACAGCCCCGCTGCATGACTTCAGCCCGGGAGAAACCCGTGAGGTCACAGAAGCCATCAGAGCAGTAGACCACAGGAAAGAGCCCCGCCACCTGGGCATTGCCCAGCACAAAGTTACTGTCTGCAAGAGAGCATCTTTCAGAGGGAAGCATGGGATAAAGAGGCCCAGGGTCCACCACCCCTTCTTTCCATCAAAGGTGTGCTTTACAAAACCCAGGAATTGTGTGTGCGTGTGTGTGCGCGCGCGCGCGCGCGTGTTGGGGGTGTAGAAAGGGTCAGTGCAGGGGCTGTTTATGAACAAGAATGAGTGTGTCACCTGTGTCAGTGCCTCACTCCTAGCAGTGTGTATGACTGTATTGGAGAATCACATGTATGAAGTTGGTGAATGCAGCCCTGTGCTGGCATTGTGCCCTCTGGAGTGTATACTGAGCAGCTTGGGGTAAGGGAAGCCCAAAGGCAGACTGCACCACCCTTACCTCTGCCAGCCTCATTCACCAGCTAAGTACCCAATTTAGCTGTATGGCTTCTCCCACTGGGACCCACCTGGACTGAGAGACAGTCCAGGCCACCATCTACTCTGCATTCCCTGTTCGAGCCCCAGTTGGGTGACCTGACTTAGGAATTTAGTGAGTGTGATCAAGCATGAGCTTGTAAGAGTGGTATATGAAGACCGAGCCAGAAATGTATTGGGGAGTGGGGGGTGCTGAATCAGCAGGCTGAAGGAGCCAAGCACACAGAAAAGCAGACGGAGAAGGCTGTGTGTGTGTGTGTTGTGGTGGGGGGTGGGGGGAGGCAGCGCTCAGTGATGGGCTCCCACTGGCTTCCTATCAGGAACTGGAGACTGTGGAGGGAGCTAGGCAGAGATGGGAAGCCCTACTGGGAGCAAGCATGAGGGAGGAGGGGGCTTTCATGACTTTCCCTGTGCTCAGCTTCGGGAACCCACAAGCCAGAAGCTGTGGTTGCCTTCTCCAAACTTCCTCAGTCTTTTTTTAAAAAGATTTTATTTATTTATTTTTAAAGAGAGGGGAAGGGGGAGAGAGAGAGAGAAACATCAATGTGTGGTTGCATCTCACGCGCCCCCTACTGGGGATCTGGTCTGCAATCCAGCAATCCAGGCATGTACCCTGACTGGGAATCGAACCCCCGACCCTTGCTTTCACAGTCCGACGCTCAATCCACTGAACCACACCTGCCAGGGCCAAACTTCCCCAGTCTTGGTAGGAGTCCCCAAACCTACCTTTTTGGGGCTAGTGGACTCCGTGGCTTTAGACTGGTCTGTTTAGGCGGACAGGTGAGCTTGGCCAGACAGTGCACTCCCTAGTCTCCCCTCCTCTATCTCCGTTTGCAAACCTCTTTTCTAAATCTGTTTTTAAGCCCTTCTGGCTGTCCCTGAGCACTGCGCCCCTGCCTCACACCCTACCCCGTCGGTTCAAAGGTTGTCGGTGGGATAGAGTCAGACTAAGGGGTGAGATGGACAAGAGTAACTAGGTTGGGGTTCGCGCCCAGCGAACGGACGGCATCCCAGGCCCCAAACCTGGAGACTTCTAGCCGTTTTGTCTGGCCTGGGGGCGGGGAGGTAGTGTTGACTCTAAACCTCTTGGGGGGAATGACGTCTGGAAGGAGAAGGTGGTCTCTGCTAAAAGTGGGAAACGGGGCGGGGGGTGGGGGGGAAGAAGGAAGGTGAGCACAGGCGGGCGGCAGGCCGCGATGTGGGATGCAGGACCCGTGGGATCCCTGGCAGGAGATGGCTCGTTCAGGAGCGAGGGTCAGACTCACGCGTGCCGTCGAAGCGTGTGGCGATGGTGTCCAGAAAGGTGTTCTGCGGCGCCAGGAGTCCCCGCATGGCCGGCATCTTAGGCGGTCGTGGCCGCCCGCCCCATCCCTCCGGGGGACGAGGACTCAGGGCCTGCGGAGGGCGCCCAGCTCGGCCGCCCCCCGCCGGGCCCCGCGCCCCCTAGCGCAGCCGTCGGTGGACGATGCCCACCCCGGGCTCGCAGGCCCCGCCGGCCGCCCGCGCGCGAGGGGTCGTCCCTGCCGTCGGGGCCCGGAGCATGGCGCACGGCCCCTCGAGCTCTGGCCGCCCACGAATCCGGGGCTCCAAGCTCAGCGCCTGCTGCGCTCAGTACCTTCCGTTCACCACAGCGGCAACCGTGGCTCCCGTTTCGGCTGCAGTTCGGCTCCCGCACAGGCTCGGCTGGATGCCGGGTCCCCGCAGCTCCCTCCGTCTGTCGGGGAGAAGCGGCAGCCTTCCTCCCTCCCTCGGGCGCCCGCCGCCTGCACCGGAGTAACCATGGAGACCGGGCACACCCAGGCTGGGCCGCCTCCTTAAAGGGACAGGACACCCTCCGAGGGAACGCCCTCCCCTCGGGACTTCGGTGCAGGTAGTGGGGATGGCTGCCCCAAGCCGCACCGTCCGCCTCTCGGAGAACGACAGACGAGCCCCGGGTCTGGCTGGGGCTACTCAGCCACAGGGTAGAGATGTCTGTCCCTGCAGTAGGGACCTGAGGAAAGCCCAGGGCGGGGGGTGGGGGGTGCGGTAGATGGTGCCTTCCCCAAGGAAAATGTAATTGGAAAAGAGGCTGGCAGAAGGTGAAGGCCGGGTGGTTGGCGGAGGTTGGGGACCCTAGAGGGGCTCCAGTTGCACACTGGAAGTTTAAAAGGAGATTTGGGGGCGGAGGGGCGGTCTGAACACGGCTCCTTGGGCATGCAAGCCTTTCCCAGCCTCAACTTGTCTCCTGGAAAATGGTTCGCGCCATCTCTAGCAGATGCCGCTGCAGCCAGGAGCTGTCGGGAAATTGGAGGGTGGGTAGTACTGGAAGGTTCAGATGCTCCTGGTGTGTGCCCGGGAGTGGAAAGTGTTTATGTGTGCAGGGGTAGGGGGCGACTATACTCTTTGTCTTGTCCTTGTATTTCTATTATTTGTCACTTATTGCTCCCAGTCTGCGCTAGAGGGTCAGGTTGCAAATACCGGGGACTGGTAGACGTCAGGCGCTGGGAGGAACTTCCGAACCTTGAGCGCGTGGATCCTGGCGAGCTGGGAGTCAGAAGGACCTAGCCTCCGCTCCCCGCCCCCCTACAGTCCTCGAGCACTGGGCTCTGAGTTAGAGGGTGAGCTGGCAGGGGTAGGGTGCGGTGGCTGCAGAGACCCTCCCCCTCCGGTGCGGGGGTGGGGAGGAGGGGCCGGACTGGCGGAACCGAGCGGAGCGGGGCCAAGGCAGCAGTGCCCGGCTCCTCTCCCGCGCTGCGCCGGTGCCCCCAGCTTCGCGCTGCCAGCGCCGCTCCGCCTCCCTCCCACGGTTTGCCAGCGAGCGCGGCTGCCGCCTGCGCCCAGAGGAGCCGCCGGGGCCAAAACAGCAATTTGTTCCCGAACTGTGGGGCCGGAGTCTCAGCACTCCCCCCACCCCTCTAGGAGATACATTCATAGCCACCAGTGTTGGAAAGAAAGAAGAGTCCACCGCTCCGCCAACCCCTCCTCCGCAAGGAGAGCCAAAGCGCAGGCACCTGTATTAAAATGAATTGGTGCTTTGGGAGGAAAGGGGGAAGCGTTCTCCTCCCCCAGTCCTCTGATTCCTGGAGTCCTAAGAGGAGTCTGCATATGATGCGCTCCACCTCCACTCGCACCTCCACCGGGGTCCTGGACTGCAGTTTGAAAAGTGATCAGAATACTGGGAAGACAGAGGGGACTGACTTCCTCCCTGTAATTCCCCCCACCCCTACCCCAGCTCTTGACTCATTCAGCCACCGTGGGGTGTCACAGGCAGGGGAAGGTTGAGGGGGAGCCCTGTTCAGAGATAGCTGAAAGCCATTGTCAACAAGAAACTCAGGAGGCTGCGTTTTGGAGCTGCTGTGGGAGGCCTGTGGGAGTATTATCTACAAAAGGAACAAGGAGAGAGAGAAGGGAAGAGCAAAGCAAGGGTAAAAAAATGTTCAAGATACAAAAGATGGAAAAAGCCCCCACCCCCCAGGCGCGGGCGGAGTCAGTCGCCGTGTGTGCAGTGTGGGAGAGAACAGGTGGCTGTCGAGGAATAGAGCCCAGGGGCCCCTCCCTTCTCCTCCTTTCTTCCTACTCTCACCACCCTCCTCTCCGGAGATCGCCAGGTCTGTGTCTCGGCCAGTGTGGCCATCCTCTGCTTCCAAAGCTGTGTTATGTGGTGGGAAAATCTCAGGCTTTCAGGTCAGACTAGTCGGGGTTCCATTCTAACTCTGCCACTGACCAGGTCAGTGAACTTGGGCAGGGATGGGGTGGGGTGAGTGTTAATCTCACAGAGCTTCAGTTCCTTCACTTGTGAAATGATCCTTCCTCAGAGGATTGTTGATCTTAGAAAGTGATAGCATTGCTGTTAAAAGTTCCCCTGGGCACCTGCTCTAGCCTTGGGTGCTGGGACCATGGAAATGAGCTCCGAATGAAGCCTCACTAAAGGTTCCCCTTCCCCACAAGTATTTTGGAATACTTTGAGCCTCCAGTACTTAGCCACCCTTTGGTTGTCTTATTTTAGGATAGTCCTTTTCTTTTTTATGTTCGATGTTTACTGCAGCCTTTTTTATTATTATTTAAATTTTATTTTTCAATTACAGTTTATATTCAGTATTTTGTATCATTCAGGTGTGCAGCATAGTGGTTAAGTAATCATGTACCTTACAAAACCATTTTTTTTTTTTTTAGTGGATGATCTTAGCTGGTGTGAGAAAGCCACAATAAACTTTCGAACAAGGGAATCCTAGAAGGTACATGGTTTTATTAGCAGATAAAGAAACTGTTTTCTGTCTAATGGCTAGTAGTGGAGGAACAGGGTCTGAACCCAGATTTGACTAGGTTGACGGTGTATCTTACTGTGCTACACTGCTGCGGTGCTTTGTCCTGTTCTTTGGCAGACAGCCTAAAGGCAACAGTATGGTCATTTTGATGAGTGGTCAGATAGTGACCTGTAGTGAGCGCCCACTGTAGACAGCAACCTAGACTTCAGGTCTGGGCCTGGACTGTAGGCTCTGCCTCCCGGAGGGCAGGCCGCCACAGTCCTGCCTGGAGCCAGCAAGGGAGTGAGTCTGAGAAACCGCAATCCCTGTGTTCTAGCAACGCCAGAAAATGGGTTTGTTTGAAATCAAGTTACAGAGAAAGCCTAACTGGGTTAAACTGAACAGAGTCATAAAAAGGAGACCTGACTTTTCCCTGAGGAATCAGAGTGGGTGGTATTTTGGTATTTGTTCCTGCTGTTTTGACGGCAGTGAAGGGGCGGGTGGGCGGGCTGGAGAACAGTTGTGCTGGTTGTGGTGAGGGTGGGCGAGTTTCCTCACCTAGAAAAATCTTCTTCAGTGTTTCCTCCTCAGTAAGGAGCAGCAACATAGGTTAATAACCACCCCCTGCACCTGTATGGAAATAACATTCCCTGTCTCTCCCTGGGAAACCCTGGCCCCCTGCTTCACTCGTGGACACTGCTGCTCTGGTAAAAGCGCGGACCCCGGTCAGTGCCATCTGCATCTGGCCTGCCCCAGCCAGAGAGCTCTGAGACTGGGGTTGGGGGTGTACTTTTCTGACAAGTATGGCGGACAGACGAGAGGGGATATGCACTCAGGGGAGAAAAACTACAAAAGGAATAGGATGTCTGAATTATATATTTGGTTGATAAGGTCTACATGGCTGGAGATAGGAGAAATCTTTCATCACTTTTAAAAAATATTTTTTAGAGGGGAAGGGAGAAAGAGAGAAACATCTATGTTTGATGCAAGAGAAATATTGATTGGCTGCCTCCCACACACGCCCCACCAGGGAACCAAACCCGCAACCTAGCCATGTGCTCCGACCAGGAATCGAACCCGCAGCCCTTGCCAATGTGAGACAACACCCAACCAACTGAGCCAGACAGGTCAGGGCAGGCAATTCATCATTTTTTAACAGGGCAGGAGACATAAAAAGCAAAAGAATTACAGTGAGTGAATTTTCAACTGGTCATAGGTTAACTCAGACATCAGGGTGTTCTTCTTCAACACCTGGCATAGCAATGCAGCTGCCCTCATCCTCGTCTCCGCTTTACAGTTCCCGGAGAGGTTCAGAGATGTTATCTGCCCAAGGCTAGCCGCTCGCATGGCTAAGTTGTGACGCCTTGGTTTTACTTTTTTTAAAAACCAAGTATGTATCTCAAAAGTCCAGAGTCTTTCTACTGTACCACACTGCCTAGCTACTTGGCATGGCTTCCGAGTTTAAGGAAGAGCTAAGAGCTCTATTTCCTTCAACTGCATAGTGGTTGAGGTAAAAGTTAGAACCGTCCATCTTAGCCTCAGAACTCAGCATAGTGCTTGCCTAGCACACAGTAGGTACCTCAATGTTTGAAGGAAAGAATATGCTTGGGCAGCTAAAACAACCAGAAGTCAAACTTAACTTATTTTACAGAATGTGGTTTGGCTAACAGCATCATGGTCTGATACTCTGAACTGGTTAAAATAGTGACAAAATAGCTTCCTTGTATCAGCTGGTGACCTCCACACATGTGCTGTATTGGACACCTGTTCCTTTTTTCTGTTTAAAAATATTTTAAAAAGATATTATTTATTTTTAGAGAAAGGGGAAGGGAGGGAGAAAGAATGGAACAAGAGCATGGATAAGAGAAACATCAACTGGTTGCCTCCCGAGGGCACCACTGCTGGGGACCGAACCTACAACCAAGGCATGCGCCTTGGCTGGGAATCAAACCAGTGACCTTTCGCTCTATGGGATTATACCCAACCAACTGGGCCATACCAGTCAAGACCTGGACACCTCTTTCTTCCACAAAATGTGCTGCTGTATGGATATAACCCTCATCAGGTGGGACAAACAGTCCAGAGAGGAATGGAGGCTTTTTTTTGGATACGTGCTTTTGAACTGTTTAAATTTTTTTAACCATTTATATATATCGATTTTTTGTAAAACAAAACAAAAACTAGTTATAAAAAGGACAAGTGAAAAAGTTTATAGAAGTATGCATTGATTCCCATTTATATAAAAGAAAAATATATTTGCATGTTTGAATTTAGAAAATTTGTGGCAAGATAAAGAAGAAACTTACCAGTGGAACAAGACAGGGGAGGATATTTTACTTTCCATCATGCATTCTTTCGTACCTTTTTTTAAAAAGCCAGTCTATATTACTTTTTTAAAAAGTGAATTTTAATAATTGCCACAAGTAAGTGGCCTCGAAATATCTGATGTTCATAATGAAGCCATGCTAATTTAAATGTTCTCTTTCCAGTGGACATAATTGCCAAAGCTAAGGAACCCGGAGTTTCAAGTCCTATCTCCAAAGGGGAAAGGTCAAGGCCTTGATCTCTAAGAGGAAATGGAAAGGGAAGGAAACATGATGATTAGGTAGGACCTCTCTGACCAGCCAGTTGGAGCACCCAGGGTTTGGAACCTCCCTTCTCTTGGGGAACCCAGGGCTGTTATGGGGAGCAAGGAATGGGCTGCACAATTCAAACTTAAGATAAACCTAACTTACCTTCACGGAAGAAAGTCAAATTGGCAAATTTAGGAGGGTATCTACAGAAGCTCCTAAATGAACTATGGTTTAGACAGGATTTTAAAAAAGAATCACAGAGCCCTGGCCAGGTGGCTCAGTTAGCTGGAGCGTCATCTTGTACACCAAAAACGTTGTGGGTTTGATCCCTGGTCAGGCAGGGCAGGGCAGGGC